>PVIR01001104.1:89843-109540 GCA_004026965.1 Petromus typicus | reverse complement strand
TAAAAATTAAAATTAAAAAAAAAAAATAACAAAGTCTGAGGCCAAGGATTTAGCTCAGTGGTTCTGGTACCTGCTTTACAAGCTCAAGGGCCCAGGTTCAATCCCAATAACCACATACAACAATGCCAAACATGGTCTCACTCCCACCAGCAATCACTACCACATACTACAATGCCAGGCATGGTGGCTCACACCTGTAATCCCAGCACTGGGGAGGCAGAGGCAAGAGGATTGCTGAGTTCAAGGCTGAGTTCAGGACCAGCCTGAACTATAAAGCAAGACTTTGTCTCAAAAAAAAACAAGTCTGAACATGTAAATAAATAAAAACAATGAAGTCTGTACCTAACGACAGAGCAAGAACTCCAAGAGATACTGGCTGGTTAACATTTTTAAAAACAATATTGGAAAGGACTATTCAACATATCGTTTACATTTTTAAAATAATCCAGGTAGGAGTGGTGGTGTGTACCTAAGTATATAATCCCAGCACTCTGGGAAGCTGAGGCAGAAGGATCACAAATTTAAGCTCATCCTGGACAACTTAAGAGACTTGATAAGAACTTCTCTCAAAATAAGAGGAAGGGGCTGAGAATTTGATTCAATGTGAAGGTCCTGGGTTCAATCCCCAGTACTACAAAATACATATATATATATAATAAAAAGTAAAATAAAATTAAAAGTTATACCCACATACAATCACATATAGACACACAAACTGCATTTATAAAACACTTGTGGGGGACAATGCAAGGGTGGTTATGGGCAGATCCTGGAGTCAGACTCCATGATTTAAGTCCCAGCTATGTCACTTACCATTTGTATGACCTTAGGAATCTCTGTGAAATACTTTAGCCTCAGTTTCTTCATCTGAAAGTTGATGATTATAATACCATATGCTGAGGGTTATTGTGAAAATTAAATGAGTTAATCCAAGGCTGGTACATAATAAGTGTTCAGTGAGTGCTTACTATTATTAATACCAATATGATGGTTATTATTATTCATATTGCCATTATTGTTCTGAAATTATAAAGACAAAAATAAAAACAATGATTATCTTGATACGGTTAGGAGAATGAGAATGAGGTAAAGAGGCCCTTAGACCTACCCAAAAGTTAAATTTTTACAGGGACAATAGTTCAAGTATTATGTGACTGATGATCAAAATCAGTCACTCGTCAGACAGGGATAGTGAGAAGTGCAGAGCTCAGGCACCTTGGACGGGAAGCAGGAAGCAGCCTGTGCACACTGAAGGTCCAAGGATATCAAGATGGCTTCAGGAAAAGCTGTACTCATGGGGGGCCTGCTCTTCTACTGCGTTTCTGCCTTGAAGAAACACCCAGAGAGGCTCCCTGACTTCCAGATTCTCCCAAGAAGCTGGGAAGGGCGACCCACTGATCACTCTCAATCTCCCCAAAAGCCCAGGAGCAGCAGGGCCTCCCTGACATCCAACGGGCTCTGCCAGCCACCCTCAGCCTTCATTAGCAAACTCAGCACAAGAAGCCTCCTTCCCACTCAAGGGTGCTGCCCGGTGCTGCTGGACGAAACAGGGTCTCTGGCAGAGTTTCCACGTGGGTGGGCTGGCAGCAGCTGCAGACTGGAGTGAGCAAACCCACTATGGGACTCCGAATGCAGAACACATGCATATGTGCACAGAGATCCATGCGTGCACGCGCGCACACACACACACACACACGCACACACACGCACGCATGCACCAACTCGGTAAGCAAGCCACAGGCAGCCTTTAAGGATTCCCACTTCTAATAAACCAAGCCAAGGTCCACAGTAAAGACTCATATTTCCATGCAATAAATTGACCCGGAAGGAGCAAAGAACTGGACCAATAAAGGTAAGAGAGAGCAGAGAAGAAATATTTATCAACAGCCTCCTCGTTACTTGCTTATTTCACTCTTATTTAATTCCCAATAGTCTTTTTTAATTATTTTTAACTTTATTACCTAGTAGTCTTTTAAGATCCTCACTATTATTATTGCCTACTCTGTGGTCAGGAATACAGTGACTCAGAGAAGTTCCCTAACTTTCTTATTACGATGTAGCTAAAAAGTTAAATGAGTTAGATCTGTGTTGTGTTATTATGTACATTTTACAGACAAGGAAACTGTTGAGGTTCACAAAGAGGGACTAGAACTATTTCCCGAAGAAGAAAAAATAAAAAACAATCTTTTTCTTTTGTTTTCTTTTTTAAATTCTGTTAACTGACATATAGTAATTATTCACATTTATACAATACAATGTGACATTTTAATGCATGTATATTACATTCCATGATCAGACCCAGGTAAACACACGGTGACACCTCACATCTCTCATTTCTTTGTGTAGGGAGCACTAGAAATTCTCTCTACCAGATATTTATAATAAAGCAAGCACGTACTGCACACTCACTCTGTATAAAGCTTCACAACCGCTTTAAGATATGATATTTTTCCAGTAGTGGAAACTGAACACAGGACCTTGCACTTGCCAGGAAGGGATGGCACCAATGAGCTAAATCCCTAGCCCAGCACTCTCAAGCAAATGGGGGCTTAGAGAGCCATTAACTAGATGAGAAGCGGACAAGGTTTTTCTGATAAGGATACAAAACAAACATTTCCCGCTGCGTACATTACTGTGATCTGCCAAGATGACACAAATGATACAGTCGATGCGAAACCAGGCAGGTGTGGCTATGTCCAAGGAAAACTCCATCTACAAAACAGCCGACAGGCAGGATCTGAGCCCTGGGCCAGAAGCGAGGAGGCAGTCACTGAACTCATATGTGATGACTATGTGATAAAAGTGTCGGGCAAAGACCTGGAGAAAGAGGCCTGGCAGCAATAGCAAAGACCTGGGAAAGGATACTTGCTACAGAGAGGCCGGAGCAAATCTAGTCCATGTGATCATTTCACTGTGCTGTACTCTTCAAAGGGAGTTCATTAAGCAACAGCTATGTTCTAAGTCTTTACTAAATGTCTGGGACCCCATCCATGCATAACACCAGTACGTGCCCTCTCTGAGTCTGTAGAAAAGTAAATAAAGGCACGCGCACCCTCTTCCTTTAGTCCCCTTATATTTATTCAGCACCTACGAGTACTGGGAGTGAGGTTACAACATTACACAAACCAAAGCTGGGCCTAATTTTCAGGGAGGTAACAACCCAGAAACAAAAGAGAACATGAAATAATAATTGCGCCAATAAATATTTCATGATCAATTGGAATGCATTCCATGAAAGAAGGAACATAATTCTGTTAGAGAGAATAAGGAGAGAAAAATCATCTAGCTCAAGGGCAGGGCCTGGTCAGGGACAAGTCCTCTGGAGGATGCTAAATGCCCCCAAACTGAAATGGCCAAGAGAGGAGGCGGTTCAGAACAAGTACGGTTAAAAGAGGCCTCTGAAAGGATTGGACACTCGCACTCTACTTGGAAGGATGACAACACATGGAGTTGTAGGAACCAGCCCTCTGTGTGCAGCTAGCTGTCCAGACTGTGCACCGCACACCAGCAGATGCTTCACACAGACACATGGCAGTAGCACCCCCTAGTGTTGTGCAGCTGTACTCCTGTCTGCAATAACTGCTGAAAGGGCGAGGAAAAGCACTCCCAAAGGAGGCACCAGGGAGCCAGGTGATAATGCAGACGTTCCCTAATTTCACTAAGACCATCACCAAGTGTCCTGCCCTAGAAGCTCCCTGTTCTGCATGCTGCCTCCATCCCCTCCCCAAGGCTGTGCTTTGTGTGTTCAGGCCTGCTCAGCGGCCGTGATAAACGCCCTCTCACTGCCTGTACTGACTCCCAGTGAGGCCCTGGTCCAGCTCTTCATCCACTCTCCTCCTGGCCAGTGTGTTGACAGGGTCCTCGGCCCTGTGCTCATCACTCCAGCCTAATGGGCTGGCGGCAGAAAGTCGCTGATATAAAATTCATATTTATTGAAAGTGATTGTCCTGAGCCGGCTCCTG
Source organism: Petromus typicus (assembly GCA_004026965.1). Classification (NCBI taxonomy): domain Eukaryota; kingdom Metazoa; phylum Chordata; class Mammalia; order Rodentia; family Petromuridae; genus Petromus; species Petromus typicus. The sequence goes on along the minus strand of PVIR01001104.1, from coordinate 105,578 downwards.
TGTCTAAACTGCTTGTCTGAAAGGCTGTGACCACTCCAGGTTACAGTGTTACCCTGCGATGGATGGGGCAGCTTACTGCTCAGTCCCCTGGACAGAAAGTCAGACACTGCCCATCTCCACAGGCCAAGTACAGGAGAGTTTTCTACCTAGTGACTCTAAACTCAATTCCTGTGCCTGCCTAGATCAGGTGGATTGGCAAGTGAGCAAATTATGCTGGAAGCGCGCACGCGCACATGCAGCCTTTTGTTATTGTTTATTTTAAGACAAGTTCTCATTGGTGCCGGGGGTTTAGCTCAGCGGTTCTGGCGCCTGTCTTGCAAGTGCAATGACCCGGGTTCGATCCCTGGTTAATCACATACCATACTGGGTGTGGAGACTCACGCCCAGCAGCAACCAGTATTACACACCACAGTACTGGGCGTGGTGGCTCACGCCTGTAATCCCAGTACTCGGGAAGAAGAGGCAGAGGCAGGAGGATTGCTGTGATGTGAGTTGGAGGCTGTGCTCAGGGCCAGCCTGAACTACAAAGCGAGACCCTATGTCAAAAAACCTAAAAAAATAAAAAGAGACAAGTTCTCATTAAATCAGTCTGAGCCCAGACTTGCAATCCTGCCCCAGCGTCTCCAAATACCAGTACCCCAAGCCTGCCCCACCATACATGCCTTCTGTTGGCATGTATAATTTAGATTCCATTACAGTGGATCTTCTAGTCTCCAGAAATTTAGAATAGAAGCATTTTGTGTGTTTATGAAATTTCTCAATTTTACATATCAGCAATTGATCTTTAAGAAGTTATAAACACCATGTAAACCACACAAATTACTTCTAGAGATCAAATCCAATTTGATCCTTTGTTTTCAAGAGACAACTTTTCCTAGACGACACCCATATGTCCTCTGATAAACTCATTCCTAGAAGGAAGTAAGACTTAGTGCTAAAAGAACAAACTTGGGAGTCAAAGAGACCTGAATTCCAACGCAAGGTCCCCCTCACCTTTTATGACCTTGGGGAAGTCTTTCACCTTGTTAAATCTGGGATTTCTCATCTATGACCTAGAGAAAAGGCCACCTGCTTTGCCATGTAGAATCAAGATGGTCTCGGAAGTTATACATGGCCACATGACTTGCCGTAACCCAACGAACATTAGCACAGTGATGCAAAAGCTCTAACAGCCAATGCACAATGCACTGTGAGGCCTCTCCTATAGTGAAACCATAAGTCAAAATCAGAACTTCCACTATCCTGGGTCATCCCCCAGTTACAGTGGGGAGCAGATGCCCCTGAACATACAGCAGAAGTTTAAAGTTCATTCTAGCTGATGCAATGCACAAATAGAATATTTTCATTACCACAACAAAACCCACTGTATCTTTTGCTTCAGTGTGTGTCTCCTAAAGGTGTTAACACGTGTGTCTTGTCTCTTTTATGTTGCTATAGCACAGTGCTATAGACTGTGTATTTATGAAGAGATTTCTTACAGTTCTGGAGGTTAGGAAGTCCTATATCAAGGGGCCTTATGTATTAAGAACTCTCATTCCCATGTCAGAAACAGAAGGGCAAAAGACACATACACACACACACACACACACACACAAACACACACAAAGGAAATGAGACGGCCAAACGTGCTCTTAGAAAAAATCTACTTATGTGATAATGAGCCTCCTCCCATCATAATGATATATAATCCTCGAATGTGGCTGTTTGTAGAGAAATGACCTTGGCCTGGGGCTACCACTCAGTGGTAGAGTGCTTCCCTATCATGTTCAAGACCCTAGGTTCAATCCCTACCACAGAAAAGAAAAAAAAGAGAGAAATGATCTTATCACTTATTTAAGATCCCACATCCAAACACTGTGGCACCAGGGGTTAAATTTCCAATACATGTTGGGGCACTTGTCAAACACTGAGCCCCTGGAACATGACTAGGGCATGGAAAGTGTGATATTAATCAACTATATTATGATATCAAGTAACTCTAAAAATTCAGTAGAGTACAACTGCTCAAGAGCTGCTGTTTTCAGGACACAACAAGTTGAACCATCCTTGTCCTTGAAGGAAAGATCAAGGGAGCTGGCAGGAACAGGCAACAGCCTGATGTGACATTCATCACATCATCACAGTGGCCAAAGAGAGTCACCACCATGCCCAATGTCAATGAGGCGGGAATGTTTCTCCTCCCACTAAGCAGCCCTTTGATAACAGCAATCAGCAACAATGGAAGGCTCTTTTATTGAGGAGCAAACAATTGTAATATTCTAAAATCTGAAGTGACACGCATTAAAGTAAACTATTGTGCTTTTTATACACAGCAGAAGGGACCAGCAAGGAACTACGCCGACTCTTAGGTACAAAGATACGTGGTGGGGTGGAGAGGACGATATGGGTACCACGTGGACTCACTTGGCACCTAATCAAAGCTGCTGACAACAGCCAAAGGAGTTCACTGAGGCTCAAACAATGGAATAGAGTCCCGTTTTTAAGAGAAAGAAACTGATTACATTTTACAACATGGATGACCCTTGAGGACTAAAAAATACCAGTCCCAAAAGATGGTAAGATTCTACTTACATGATGTACTTGTAGTCAAACCCATAGAGAGAATGGAAGTGGCCAAGAGCTTGAGGAAAGGAGGATCATGATAGGCAGGGGAATGCTGTGCAGGAAGAGTTCTGGAGAAATGGTGTCTAACAATGGGAACAAACTTTATGCCATAGAACTCCTGTGCACCCCTAGAATGGCTACAGTGAGATACAAGGATGGTGATACCCACTCGATATTATAGCACATGCCTAGTGAAAACAAAGGTAGGGATCCAATTACCAACACTGAAAACAATGGTTAAGTTTTATATTATGTACATTTGTAACACAATGAAAATAATATTAGTTTAAAAACAGTGCTGAGACTAAGGGCACACCAAGACTTGCTTAGGGCTTGACTACATATTGGGGTGGGGGGGTCAGTTAGTTTAGATGGTTGATTGATTGGGTTTGTTTTGTTTTTTGTTTTTTGATGCAGATCTCTCTAAATTGTCCAGGATTGCCTTGGTTTGCAATCTTTCTGCCTTGGCCTCTCAAAATGCTGACAGTATAGGTGTGACCATGCTTGACTCTGAGGGCATTTTATCAAGATTGTCAAGTACACACAAACATTAAAGTTTGAAGCATGTTGCTTCTAGAATAGAATATCCCACCGCAGGTACGAAAATGCACTTGCTGGGATAGCAATAAACTTGGGAAAGTACAGGCGGAAGATGCAGAAAGCCCAAGAATGACCTGTGAAGACTCCCTCCACCTTGAGGGGACCATTCTTGCCTCCATTGAGAGGTACATGCAGACTCCCAATCTCCTCCCCAGCACCCAAGAAAGATGCTCTTGCCTAATGGGAACTTGGCTTGACAGCCGTGGACAAGGCCAACATCTTCCTTCCCATCATGTTTAGCTTGGCTGTTTGGGACACTTTGTCTGCCAACAAAAGTCACCACAGTGCCTCCAAACTGTGCGACTGAGGGAATTAATTCCTCCAAAGCTGAGGGAGCCAGGCGCGCAGGATCAGGCACAGGGCTAGCGGAGCACAGAGCCTGGCAGCAGCTGTTCCATTTGGGGAGCTAATGACACTCGAGGAAGAACCTGCCAAGTGATGCCAAGTGCTTCTTTGCTTGCAGAGCTGATGTAGCCTAGGCCAAATTGGACAGCGATGCAAAAATATCCATCATTTTTTGTTCAATTTTGTAGCTCCAGCTTGCATTTCAGAAGAAGCTTAAGCCCACATCTGTCCCCAGGTTACCTCTTGGCTCTCCTGAGATTCAGGAAAGCCAGGCACCTGGCAGTCATGGGTAATTCAAAAGATCACCGCCTGGACCTCCTGCTGACTTGCCCCCCACCACCACCCCAGTTCCTGGCCCTCCTCTCCTTCCAGGTTCTTGTTTGGCATACCTACCCAACGCCTATATCTTGGGAGCAGGTACGCCATGTTACAAGCCACAAAATCAGGAATGCAAAACCATAATTTTTTTACTTCCTCATAACTGAATCTTTTCCAGAGCCCCCATGTATCTGGCTGCAGTGAACCTAATCCAGTTCAACTGAGGATAAACTTGGACACCTCAGGAAGAACTCAGCAAATTCAAGTCATTTTGGTTATTTTTCCTTTTGCTCCTTTCTTCCTACTTTGTCCTCTTTTCACCTTACTGCAGGGAGGCTCATATAGCATGATGACACTGGGAAGAGAAGTCCTAGAATTTCACTGTGCCCCCCAACATGCTCACATGTTCAGAATTTAATTCCTAAATTTTATATGTTAATGGAATTTAGAACTGGAGTCTGTAGACGAAAAGTAGGATTAGATGAAGTCATGAAGCTGGGACACCAACAACAACATTATAAAAGATAACTACAAAAAGATGAAGAGCAAACTCAGCCCACAGACTCTTTCTGTCACGTGTTACTATCTGACATCTATGATTCATCAGGTGTTCACCCCATGCTCTTGGATTTCATGGGCTCTAGAAGCATAAGCCAAACTAGCCTCTATTTTTCCCCAGTCTGCAGCATTCAGTTATAGCAACAAAAAACAGACTAAGACACAGAGGAAACTAACCAGCCCTTGGTCATCCCTGTGGTATTTATTATACTGTCTTATGTTTAATCAATATCATTCTTCACTGTTGATATCACAGAGATTTCTTAGTGCTTTCTGCACTCCAGTCAAGAACAGACATTTCCCCTTGCCCCACATGAAAGACTCTCAGTGCCCCCATATGCCAACCCAGGATAGAGAGAAGTATGCTCCTGTCACCTTGTGAGGTATTGGGATGTAAGCCAGGCTCTCCCCAGTTTGCTCAGATGACACAGGCAACACCTCATCTGCTGTTCCGACCAGCCTGTGTAGGAGCTTCTCTGCAAAGCCTGGCAATAGAGGGCCACTCTCTGCTTCCAGTTCCCATCATACTCTGAGCTTACTTAGCCTTTTCCCCTTAAGACTCAGGGGGAGGGACCAGAAGACAAGGCCCTTTCTAAAATAAGCAAGGGATACAGGAGATTTCCTGAAGATAGAGGTCTCAGGGTATCTTGTCCCAGAAGTTATAAAGGTAATCTTGACACTCCATCCACTGAATGGTGGGGTTCCTTTCCCTTGAATCATGACTGCCTCCACCAATAGAGTAAAGCAGAAGAGGCACTGCATGACTTCAAATGTTTGATATTTGAAGGCCATGTGTTTCTACTTTCTCTTTTGGAACATTTAATCTTGGAATCAAGAACCCGTGCTATAGGAAAAAATCTCAGCAGCCATAAAGATTTCTTCCTCATGGAGAAAAGCTCAATCACGGCCCCACCTGATCCCCCATCAGCAGCCAGCACCAACTTGTCAGCTCTATGAACAAACCTTCTGGCAAAAGATCCTCCTAAACTCCCACAAAGCCCTCATTTACCCATCCTTCCACACCAACCACTGCCCACAGTGAAGGACAGAGAACGAAAATCCTGAGTGTTGCTCTCGGGCACTACCTTCTGGAGGGTCTCCTATACAGCACTGACTAACTGATGTAATACTTATCAGCACCTGTTTCTCTTGTGTTTCCTTGCGTTTCTCTCTTCCTAGAGAGATGTTATTTCTTCTATAATGATAAAACTGCCTCTTAATCTTCAAAATTTTTTATTATGGCATAAACTCTATACCCTAAGTTTTTCTGGACCTCAAGCTTTTGAAACCATTTTAAAAAAACAAAAAACAAAAAACCTTGGCACGTATAAAGAAAAAACCTTGGCTTTTAACATGATTTCAGGTGCCATGTCTTTCAAAAATGTGCTTCAAAGCTCAAAAGCTGAGAGCAGTCTTTTGTTCTTCCTGTGTGTTCCTGCTGTAACAGCTTTCCCGTGGCAACGAGGAAGGAATGTCTGCAATCTGGGAAGGAGATGACAGGAGACATTCTCAGAGAAGTGGAACGCACGGGATAATAGGGTAAAATGTATTTTGCCAAAGCACAGAGAAATCTCGAGGGTACAATTTATCCTATTCCTTTATTTCCTTGAGGTGAAATTACATCAAACTCTGGGTGCTGTCCCTCTCCACTGACAGGAAAGTAGACTCTAGGCATTATCAAAACACATTCTCTGGGAACCACTGCCACGGTGGACATGGAAGTTCTGAGGTCTTCACACAGTCCAAATTCAAGGCAGTGCTGCCAGGTTTTAGCCCACGGACGTATACTTTCCAAGCCAATTAGTAAAGATCTTTCTTCTATAAAGGACTAGATGGTAAACATTTCCAACACTGTGGGGCATGCTGTCTCTATTACACATACTTGGTTGTGCCCTTGCATTTCAAAAGCAGCCACAGGCAAGTTTACAAATGAATGGCCGTGTGGCAGTAAAACGGCTGTGTGGCAGTAAAACTTTATTTATACAAGCAGACACTGGGCCATCATTTACCAGCTCCCTTTAACGCCTGTGCTTCTTCAATTCTGATTTTGAGGGGTACCAAAATCTTGACCAGAGCTATAGACCATGGTTCTTCAAAGTCAAATCTCAGTGAATTGTGTGTCATCAAACTGTGGGTTTTGATCAAGGTAGAGCATCAGCAACCAAGTGACCTCTCAATCTGCAGCCTTCCTGGATTCTGATGTCATGTTCTCCCACTGACCTTGATCTCTGTCACCCAGCTCAGTGCCTACCACTTTCTAAGTGTCCATAAATGTTTCTGGAATGAAAGAAAGTATATTCTGCAGGAATTTCTGGTGCTTGAGTTCCTACGCTTGTTCTAAATAGGTTATTTAACACCAATGCAACTGAAATCCTATTTTTCACAATTTTTTTAATTAGAAAGAAAGTAATTCTGGTGAGTGCCAATACCTAAAATTTTTAATGAATAAAAAATATGCTACAATGACAAATGTTCTGCACACAGTAGGATACACTGAGTGGGATGACAAGTAGGTTCAAATAATAAGATGATAGATCAAAGGAGGAATGCAGACAAGTTCTGATTGTAGTCCTGGGCTCTTTCAATGACTCTGAAGGTTAACAAGACGGTTTTCTGTAACATTAGTATTGTTGGTTCAGCAATAGAGCTTTTCCTTCACCTTAAAATGCACAGACCACCAAAGCAGCTCTACTCAGGGCAGACCATCTAGGACTCCTGTGTGAAATGGAAATGTTAGCTTTCCATCACTATAACAAAATGCCTGAGGTGATTAAACTATAAAAAGGACTTATGGGAAGGCAAGACAGCATATCTCAGCTAGAGCCTGTGGCAGAAGAAGCTGCTCACACGGCAGCTGAGAATTTAAAAATATACAGGAAGTGCTGAGTTTTGCCACCCTTTCTAGGACATAACCCCAGTGACCAAAAGGCCTACCACTGGGCTCCAACTCCCAAGTGCCTCTCAATAGTGCCACACTGGGGTCTCAGGCTTTAACATATGAGCTTTATGAGGGGACATTCAAATCCAAGCCATAGCAGGAAAGAATACAAAGAAAAGATTTGTCTGAAGAAGAGTTGTGTTAGGTTCAAATCTCAAATGGTCCTCAAAATACTCAAATTCAGAGGTGGGAAGAGATGAGTAATTGAGGGTATGACCTGAAAATGTGTCCCTGCTTCCCTCCCACATCTCAATCCTTCTTGGTTGCCATAGGGTGAGAAGTATCCCACTGTGCACTTCCAACATGCCATTTCTGCCTTGGAGCCAGCCTGCTGTGGGTTGAACTATAAGCCAATAAATATCTCTCCTCAGTTAAGTTGTGAGTGTCCATAATTCTGCTCCTGTGATGGGAAAGTGACTGATACAAGCTGAGAAAGAGACAGAAAAGAAAGCAGAGCTTTAGAGAGAACATAAATGTGTCAGGTGCATTGGTAAAATTCCTGTAGTGTGCCCAATTAAGATGTGCATTTAAGGACAGGCGATAAGAGGAAGCATGAAGTGCCCATAATCCCCTTGTAGAACAGAGTAAAAAAAAAGGAGTCAGGTAACCTCAAAGAAGCCACTAGGAGGTACTATGGGCTTGCAGCAGCCTGGACACTGTCCAGAGCTTTTTAGGAGCAAAGGGAAAATTACAGTTGGGTCTTCCAGGCACCTGGTGCTATATCATATCTCAGCTCTCACCTGGTTCCCTTGCTTGTCTCACTGGTTCAGGTCAAGCACAAATCTGTCTCCAGTTGTGGGCCTAAGCAGAAAATCAACTCGGATAAAAAGCCAGGCTTGTGGTCGGTTTTTGTCATGAGCATGCCATACCTGGCTCTCAGTCTCTTGGTCTAGATCGCTGTCCACTCAGGCTCTTGCTGAAGTTTGCTCTTTTACTGACAGTCATTTACATTCACCTATTGATTCACATCCTCTCCAGGTCTCAGTCCTACCGCACACTAGCAAGAGATCTTCCTCTCACTGGTTCAGTTCACCAGCAACTTGTTCTTGGACTATTTCAATAGCCTGCTGATCCATCCCTTAAGTTCCATTCTTGCCTACATTCTTCATATTACTCCCCAGAGGGAAATGCTAAAAATAAAATCAGATACTTAAAACCCTCCAAACTCTTTCTTCTCCAAATAGAATAAAACTGAACACTCTTAGAATAGCCAGCTGCTGCTCAGCTCCTCTGACCCTGACCATGACTTTAGCCATACTGCCTTTCTTTCTGTTCTATGATGGAGCCCTGTTAGCTCTCAACCCAAGCCTTTTCCTTTGCTATCTCTCCTGCCTGAGAGTTTCTTCTCCAAAGTAACTCATGCTCAACTTCTTTTCAGCCAGCCTGTCTCAAATATGACCTGACCCTCTTGTCCATGGCTACTACTTTGTCAATTTCGAGACTATCACCATATGTCATTTTCTTCCTAACATTTATCTCTATTTGAATACAGATCCTTTATTTACTTTTTTAATTAACCCCAATGAAAGCTTCAGCCCTGGAAGTTTGGACAGGCCTCTTCATTCAGGGGGATGGGTCAGTGAATATGTGCTGCTCATCTGCTGTAACTAGATGGGTCTGACCTTCCCTAGACACACTTGCTATTTAGACCAACCTGCTGTTAGTAAAGTAAAATACAATTAAGTCACTGCTATGGTTTAGAAAAATGTTCCTCAAAAGCCCTGTGTTAAAAGCCTGGTCACCTGCCTGTAGTGCTACTGAGGGAGAGCCCCTGGGGGTAGGGGCTAGTGAAAGGAAGCTTGGTCACAAGGGGTGTGACTTTGGAGGAGAGACTGCTGCCCAACCCTTACTACCTCCCTCACTCTTTTTGTTTCTCAGCATCATGAGATTAACAACTTCCCTTTCTATATGCTTTCACAATGATGTGCTGCCTTGACACAGGCCCAGCCAACAAGACCAACCAATCACGCACTAGAATCTTCAAAGCTATAAGTCAAAAGAAACCTTTCCTCTTTTTAAAGGGATCATCTCAGGGACTCTGTTTTATAATCAAAATTATATTAAGTATATTTAGTCTCAAAATGTGCAAAGCACAGAAAGCTTGCTGAAATAACCATTATCCCAAATAACACTCAACTGTCATTGTATCAAAGAACTTCAATATTCCCAATTGAGAAGCTTTAGGGTTATGAATGTTGTCTCTGCAGAATTTCCTTTCCTGTTTTATTTTACTAGCTAGTAGCATCTCCATTTCACAGAGAACAAAGAACCACCTTACAGTAATAATAGCTACCATGTACTGAGTGCCCACTATATACCAGTCAACGTGCTAAATGTTGCATGCATATATTGCTAATATTCCATCTTTTTAACCTAAGTCTCAGACAGGCTAAATAATTTTTCCAAAGTCATGTAACCAGTAAGTGGTGGAGCCAAAGCTGAGATCCAAATTTGCTGATTTTAAACTTTGGGGTTTTAATCTTTTTTGTGCAGCCTCCTTTTTCCAAAACTCACACCTGCAAGGCTGAGTGCCTTCTTCGTGCCATGGTAACTGTTCCTGTCTGCAATCACCAAGGGGAATAACTATTGAATGTTTACTATATCCTGTGCACAATACCAATCAGGCTTCTGTGACCTGCCAGCTCAGAGTATTCAGAGTACAGATGCAATGAGACATAAGCACAGAAGTAAAAATTAAATGCTAACACAGAAGAAAAAGCAGACAATTCTCACAGGGTTCAAGACACGAAAACAGCCTCTTGGAGAAGACAGTGCCTGACGATGAGACGGTGAGTTCTGGGTAGAGTGTAGACTACATCTGATGTCAAGGATGCAGCATCTGGACCTCGTAGGAGCTCTGTGCAATGTCTAAAGAGGCTGAGCAGAACTGAGTGTGACCAGGGATCACATGCAGTGCTATCCACTATCTTGTTTCCCCCAGAACTACTTACTCCCACTGGCAACTGGTCCTCTTCCAGGTTCCCCCATAAGATTTCTATATAAAAATTACCAAGATCTTCTGTGACACGAAGACACTTATGACTGGTTCTAAGGTAGGAAACTATCTCAAACTGGACCAAACAGAGCCCAAGATTTTTGTTTAATTTGAGGCCAGGGAGAACAACAGGGGAGCTCCATCTGGTTGATATGAGCACGACTTGGAAAAGTTAACACCAAAGACTGCCATCTTTCTTACCATCTGGAGTAAACTGGTCTATCACCAAGAACTAAGTTAACACTTGGCAAGGAGTCAGGAAAGGGAATAGTTATCCTGCTTCCAGTGGTATATCAGGTCTGGTTGCCTCTAGCCCTTTTGCAATAGGACTGTCCAACTCTTGCTTGGACCCTATATGCCAGTAAATCCCTTCTCACTCTAATCAAATGTGAGCTGCATTTCCGTCACTTTCAACCAACAATGAATTAATGCTTCTTGGTTTCAAAAAATGAGACAATAGATCTTCTGTCTTCTTCCGTCCCTTTCAGATTTGACTCTATCCTGAAATCTCTATTGAGTACCCTGCATATGATGATCATCAAGCTTTGCTCTAGAGCACTGAAATTTAGATTTTAATATCTGTAGGCTGAGGCAGCCTTAGAAAAATGGATGAGGATCTCAAAATGTGCAAAAACAAAATTCCCTCCAAATGATGGTGCTATCAGTTAAATACCAAGTGAAGGCTGTTACATCATGCTGTCACTTCATTTTGGAAAAATATGTAACCAAATGTGACTTATTTTTTCATTTTTTTAATGCAGAATTGTTAGGATAGCCAAAATTATATTAAGTACATCAAAAATAAATTAAAAATCAAGATTTTTCTGATTTTATTACTCCATCTTTCCTCCCTTTCCCCCTACCTCCCTGTTTTTCCCTTCACAGTCTACAGTGAAATTTTGGTCCCCTTTTTAGTGGAGATTACCTCTCAGTGGGTTGACCCTAGCACAGATTACCTTTGCATAAGGAGGAACCCTCTGAAGTTAAAATAAAGTTACTAGGGGCTGGGGATTTAGCTCAGTGGTTTTGGCACGTGCCTTGCAAGCACAAGGTCCCAGGTTCAATCCCGGAAACCACATACAACAATGCCGGGCGTGGTGACTCATGCCCACAGCAATCAGTACCACAGTGTCAGGCATGGTGGTTCATGCCTGTAATCCCAGCACTCAGGAGGCAAGGACAGGAGGATTGCTGAGTTCAGGAGCAGCCTGAACTACAAAGCAAGACCCTGTCTCAAAAAACTAATAAAATAAAATAAAATAAATACAATTACTAGATGGAGCACTATGGGAACACTGTGCGCTCCTTTCTTTAGGTAACAGAGGAAGGTTCAGCAAGGACTCAAGGACACTGAGATCTACAGTCCCCTCATGGAGCTCTCCATCTAGCTACAAGACTCAACCCTTACCTATTAAACAACTTCTTTTGTGACCAGAGCTAGCAAGAGTCTCCTAGGACTGTCACTGTAATTCCTGACACATGATGTCGCACAGAGCCCCAGATATAAACATCTGAAGGCTGAAAAAGAATGTCCTCCTTGGGTCTCTAGTGCAGGTACTCAACTCTGCTGCAGTTGTACATACACTGCCGTGGAAGACATGAACATACATGGGCATGCCTGTGTGTCAATAAAACTTTATTGATCAAAATAAGTGGCGAGCTGGATTTGGCTTCAGAATGTTGTAGTCTCCATACTCCTGCCTTAGAGTATTTTAGGGAATATCAATGTGTTTTCCTGTCTCCCATTCCTGTTCACAGCCTTGTAATGTTTTCTCAGGGACCTCAGTCAGGGTCTGGACATGGTTGGTAGGATACAGGAGAGAAGGAAAAAAAAAAAGCCAAGCATTTCTCATCCTGTAACCCAGACTTGGCCAGCTTTTCCAGCAGCAGCTCTGTGTTCTGAGATCCCAGAGCCCACTAACCAAGCCTGCCATGGGCCCATCCTCTTCTGGAAGACCCCAGCCCTGGGCTCTGTCAATCCTACACATCCTGTGTCCTCCCAGCACAGTCTATGGCTTCTGTCCTCTGTTCAGTGCCCCAGCTCTTTGGTCGCATGTTACCAATCTCTTGGTATCTGTAGTCCTTAATTTTAAATACTCAGTTTTTTCATCCTTCCCCTGACCTTTTGGCCTCTGCTTGGTCCAGGAAGCAGTGATTATGCTGCTGCTCTCCTAAAGCACTGCCGGCAGGGCCTGAGCAGGTTATGATGATAACCTCTCCCGGCTCCAGTGGAAGAAATAAATGGATTTAGCAGAGAAAGCACTTTGCCTTAAGCATGGACCTTTCAGCAGCACTCAACCAGAGCTGACAGAGCACGCACAGAAAGCACACTCCGTATACAAGGAGGTGTGCAGGTGTATGGCACACGTAGAGAGTGGAAGATGGCTCCCTGGCTTGGCTGCTAAGGCAGGAAGATGGGCTATGGCTGCAAATGCGAAAGAGGATTGTGGGGAGGGCTCTCTTTCGTAGGTGAACATGTGGATGCTCACCACAGACAGGTTCTTTGAGGAAAAAAACAATAACTATGACCTAACACATGTCACACACTGTCAATAATAAGTGTTAATTATCATTAGGTGTTTTCCAAACTTCTTATGAGCTTAAAATTCAGGTCTGTTAAGTTCCAGTTCATCTGCCATATTCTTTTCCAAAGTCTTTACCCTCACAATAACCCAACAGGAAGGAATTATTGTCCTTGGAATAATTACAAAGTATGATTTACTCACTTTGTCACTGGGACAAAATACCCAAAACCTACAACTTAAAGGAGAAGATGTTTGTGTTGGCTCACATTTTCAGTCCTGGGCTGTAGGAGGATATGGCAGAGGAGAACTTTTCAAGGCCAGGTGGACAGGAAGCAGAGGAAGCAAATGGAGGGGTGGAAGATACATACCTCCAATAACCCCCCTTCTCTGAACTAATCCTCCGATGAATGCCATGTCCCTATGATCCTATCACTTCTCAAAAGCCTCAAATATAAGCACATGGGGCTTTGGAGTAACATCTCGATATCAACCATAACAAAGCAGAACAAGGATTTGGAACGGGTATATTTAATGTACCAATAAAGATAATTAAAAAAAAAAAAAAAAGGATTTGGAACGGGGATTTAGCTCAGTGGTTCCGGCGCCTGCCTTGAAAGTGCAAAGGCCTGGGTTTGATCCCCATTAACCACATACAATGTGAGGTGTGGAGACTCATGGCCACCAGCAATCAGTACCACATACCACCGGTCCTGGGTGTGATGGCTCACACTTGTACTCCCAGCACTTGGGAAGCAGAGGCAGGAGGATTGCTGTGAGTTCAAGGCTGAGCTTAGGGACAGCCTGAACTACAAAAAAAGTGAGACTCTGCCTCAAAAAAAAAAAAGTAGAACAAGGATTTGAATGCATCTCTGTCTCCCTCTTCTCCATGCTCTCTCCCAGTTTCTCTTTGGTCCTTGCATCTCATCTGCATGTGCCGCTTCTCTGAACTTTCAGGCCACTCTTTCGGGAAGATGGACTTTGTATGAGTCCTAACTTGGGAGACAAAACAAAGTGAGAACCATGGGTCAGGCCAATTTCACCCACACCATGCGTGAGCACGTCTAATCTGCAGAGCCCATGAAGGGAACACTGTCAGCAGTCCATCTTAGTCCATGAGGGATACTATCACAAGACACTGCAGAATGGGTGATTTAAACAATAAGCACCCATTTTCCAGAGTTCTAAACAGCAGAACTGCACAATCAGGGGACCAGGATGGCTGGGTTCTCATGAGGACACATAGTATAATTTGAATGCCTCCCTTAAAAAGTTCACAACACTGAAACTTAATTCCCCAGATTAATGCTAAGAGCAATTGGCTGTGGGGTCTTGGAGACGTCATGAGATCTTGGAAGAGGTCTTGCGGCTGGCACCCCAAAGATGACTTTAGTGAATGACTTTATAAGGAAAGACAGACAGATCCCAGCTGGCTTGCTTTGTCTGTGCCTTGGCCATTTTCTAAAAAAGCCCAAGACCTCACCAAATGCCAGCACCTTGATTGGAAATTGCTGGCCAACAAAGCTGTTAGCCACATAAAGTTCTATTCTCTGTGAGTTACCTGGTCCCAGGTAATCTGTAATAGCAAAAGAAAACAGACTAAAAGCCCATTTCCTAGTTTACAGATGTCTACTTTCTTGTGTCCTCACATGGAAGAAGAGGAAAACAGATAGAGAGATAGAGAAGTCTGCTGTGATATCTCTTCTTCCAAAGGTCTCTGTCCTCATGACATAATCACCTTCCAAACCCTCCCTTCTAATCCCATCACGTTGGGGATTAGGATTTCAGCATCTAAATTTGGGAGGACACAAGCATCCCATCCAGGCAGGTTCTCAGACAAAACAAGCACCATCCGTTCAGTCACCTGCCCCGGATTACACAACCAGGGACTCACACACTTGGAGGGAAGGAGGGAGTCAGGGAAGCCAAGTCAGTGCCAAGCTCCCTCCATGTCTCTCTGTCTTCATGTTGGCACCAAGGCCTTTCACAAAATCATCCCCAAGTCTGACTGGACCCCAGGCCCCTCAGCTTGGGTGAAGTGGTGAAGGTATCAAGAACATCAGCTCCTGTGTAGCAACTCAAGGAAATGAAAACATACATCTACCAAAGACTTCACACAAATGCGCATGCCATTATGAATCCTAATAGCCAAGAAGTACAAGCAATCTAAATGTCCATCAGGCAGTAAACAGATAAACTGAAACACCTGTGATTAAAAAACTGCAAAGGAATAAAAAGAAACAGGCAACTGATATGTGCTACAGCATGAATGAGTCTCAAATACTGAGCTAGTAGAAGGATGCTAACGACAAACATACTATGCGCTTTCATTGATAAAAGACATCCAAAAAGTAGATCCATGGGAACAGAAGGTCCCTGGTGTGGACCAAGACCACAGATCAGGATGGGATTAGCTGCAGGAAGACACTGGCATTTGGGGGAGTTGCTGGAAACCATCTAAAACTGAATGGTGGTAACTATCAAGTGTATACTTATTAAAAATCATTAATTGTACAGAAAAATAGATGACCTTTATGGCCTACTGATGGTGCCTAAGTACGGCGGTTATTTTAAGAAACCAAAAATAGAAGCCGAGGCTAAAAAGAGGACCACTGTCATCCTTTTTTTTTTTTTTTTTTTTTTAAGGTTTTTTGACACAGGGTCTCACTTTGTGGTTCAGGCTGGCCCTGAGCTCAGCCTCAAACTCACGTCACAGCAATCCTCCTGCCTCTGCCTCCCGAGTGCTGGGATTACAGGCGTGAGCCACCACGCCCGGCACTGGTATGTGGTACTGGTTGCCGCTGGGGTGAGTCTCCACACCCAGTATTGTTATGTGGTTACCGGGGATTGAACCC
>PVIR01001104.1:0-89743 GCA_004026965.1 Petromus typicus | reverse complement strand
CTGTCATCCTTGAAACCAGCACTGTGATGAAGCCTCCAGAAGTTCCAAGAGGAATACGAGGATGATCTCCTCACAGTGACTCTCCTGCACTGGGGAGTCCAGGTTTTATTTTCATAAGGAAGGGAATATCCTGCTCTTCCTCCACTGCTCCCTCTGTTCCCCTCTTGTGAAGACTCTTCAATCATCTAACAAGCAGCATCTTCAAAGTCTACCTCCAAACAATCAGTCATCCTGCACAAGGCAAGAGTTTGGGAAGTGTTAGTCCTCTGCATCTGATGCTCTTCCGCTCTCCTGGGGCAGGTGGGCAGCTAGGCAGGTGGCCAGCCACGGGCTCAGGGCTGGAGTAGCAGGCTTCTTACACGATTACAAGCTGAACAGAAACTGAAAAGCATCCATTGGAGTTTGAACGCTGGGGTCACTGGTGGTCTTGACAAGAGTGTGCACAAGACTGTATGTGTTATTGAACACCACGTAACAAATCACCCCACGCTCAGCAGCATTAAAGGTCTTGCACATATGATCTTGCAGATTCAGGGAGCCTGGGAACAGCTCAGCTAGACTCTGTGCTTCCTATAAGCTTCTGCTAAAGTTGCAGGCACATCTAAACCCCAAACTAGGATTCCTTTCAACTTCATGAAATTGCGGTAGGGTTCTCTTCCTGAGGGGTGGAGGCCACTTCCAACCCCTTGCCACATGGATCTCTCCTACAGCTACTTGCTTCCCCACAGCAAGCCACTAAGCAAACAATGGGTACAGTCAGCTCCCAAGAAGGGAGTCACAGGGGCCGGGGATTTAGCTTAGTGGTTCCAGCGCCTGTCTTGCAAGCTCAAGGACCTGGGTTCGATCCCCGGTAACCACATACAAGACTGGGCGTGGAGACTCATGCCCAGCAGCAACCAGTACCACATGCCACAGTGCTGGGTGTGGTGGCTCACGCCTGTAATCCCAGCACTTGGGAGGCAGAGGCAGGAGGATTGCTGTGATGTGAGTTTGAGGCTGAGCTCAAAGGCCAGCCTGAACCACAAAGCAAGACCCTGTCTCAAAAAACCCTAAAAAAAAAAAAAGAAGGGAGTCACAGCCTGACCCCAAAGGGGAGGTTTTCTCAATGTTGTCATACACTGTTGGCTAGAAGTAAGGACTCAGAGGGAGAGGATCTCACAAGGGCATAAATAGCAAGAAATGGGAACCAATGTGGGCCATAGTACAGGGTGCCTGTCACAGGGAGAAGGACAATAAGTAAAAAAATGAGTAAACTATTCTGTATATTAGCTACAAGATCGATAGGGGAAAACAGAGCAAGGAGGAAGGGTAAGGAACCTAGAGATATAATTATAAATGTAAGTGCTTCACGAAGTCCTTGAAGAGAGTGGAGCATTTCTACAAAGACTGAAAGGAGATAATGACTAATAAATGGGAACAGAGTCCTGCAAGTAAAAAATCAGCAAGTGCCAGGGCCCTGGGGCTGGAGGAAAGTTGAAGTGGTGTGGACAGGTTGCAATGGCTCAGATGAGGGTGATAAGAGATGCTTTCAAAGAACAGTACATGGAAACCAGATGAAGCAAGCCAGGAAAAGGGGCGCAGCAGTGCTCTGTCTTCCCTCTGAGTGGGATGGGCGTGAGACGGTGGCAGACAAAGCAGCCATCACAGGGGAACTCCTGAATTCTCCTGCCACACCCCACATCCTGCTCCTCTGGAAAGGTTGGCAGGAAAGGCTGGCCAAAGTCCAGACAAGCAGCTGAGCCAGGGCACACATGAGCATGAGCAGGATCACGTACTTGTAGAGGGTGTCTGGGTTGCCATGGCAACAGGGTCTTCCAAAATACTCCCCAGAGACTCCCTAGGCAGCAGCAGACCTGGTTGGTTTCTTCTAAACCGGCAGCAAAATCAATTTATTGGCACAAACAGTCCTTCAGCCTCCTGCTCTTACTCCCCTTAGAATTACATCCAGGGGGAGCTCAGCAGACCTCAGTGTGGAGCAGGTGTGGGGGAGTCACTCCAGGGGGACTAAGTCTCCTGTGAAAGGGACCACGTGGTCTTCTCCACACCTCATGGAGTAAAGAGTCAGAGGTACATAGCTAGGTCTCCAACTTCAAATCTTCCCTCTGTCACCTGCTGGCTGTGAGATCTAGGTGTAGTCACCAACCCTCTCTGAACTCTTCACTGGTGTAAGAATCAAGCAAGGTAAGCACGGTTCTTCCCTACAGGACCAAGGCCCCCATGTGCCCCAGATCCTGGCTCTTCCCACCTGATTTTCTCACACTCTGCTTCATATTATAATGTTTACAGTATCCAAAAGTGAGAAAGAGGCAGCCAAGGAAATGCAATTTAAAACATAACGTGCGCTGCCTATTGTCAATCAAGCTTTGCCAATAAAGGAATCTGAACTATTTCTATCTTCTCCCTTGCTGATCCTTGTTCAGTGCCTGCAGTCCTGCTCCATGAACCCTCTGCGGGGATCATCAAAGACCTCAAGGCCATCTTGTGGCATCAACACCTTGTCCTCGCATGTGTGCTCAGGTTGGCCCTTTGAAAGGAAGCTTCATCCTTTTCCATCCCCCACTGGCTGATCAACCCCCTCCCCATGATCAGGTAAGGGTACGAGTAACCCTGCTGCCTGCTAAGTGGCCTTTGACACCCAGGCTCTGAGGACGAAACCAAAGTGAGAAGCATCGAGCACCACGTGGGGTGGTGGTGGGATGAGGAGCACACCCAAGTAAGTGCAGAATGCTGTTCATCATGTGAGGAAATGCATCAGTGGACCAAGGACAGAGCATCCAGTAAAGCTGCTGGAAGGTGCCCTCCCCAAAGGGACTCGTTACCCAGGGCCCCAGTCACCCATGAAGAAAGGTCAACTGTGAGCCACCCTACCCACGCCCCAAGACCAACACCAAGTGTAATAATGAGTCTTCCAAGACAGAAACTCAGTCACAAAGACAGCAGCTGCCACAGCCTGGACTGGCGAAATTGAGCCAGGCCCATCTTCACACCCAACCTGCACTGATGAGGGAGCCAGAGATGTGGCAGGGAGAGACTCCAGAACCTACTGGGATTCACAAGAAGAAAGAGTGAAGAGTGTGTTCTGGGGAGAAAATAGCTAAACATTTTTTCTGTCCTCACGGTCAAGGAAGACACAGGGCTGGAGATTTACCTCAGTGGTTCTGGTGCCTGCCTTGCATGCACAAGGTCCTGAATTCAATTCCTGGTAACCACATACAATGCTGGACATAGTGACTCACACCCATCAGCAATTAAGTACCACACACCACAGTGTGTTGTGATGGCTCACACCTGTAATCCCAGAATTTAGGAGGCAGAGCCAGGAGGATTGCTGAATTAGTGGCTGAGTTCAGGACCAGCCTAAACTACAAAGCAAGACCCTGACACACACACACACACACACACACACATACACACACACATACACACACACACAAAAGGAAGGGGCTGGGGATTTAGCTCAGTGGTTCCAGCACCTGCCTTACAAGTGCAAGGGCCCCTTTGAATCCTGTAAGCACATACAATCCTGGGAGTGGACACTCACACCCACCAGCAATCAGAACCACATATCACAGGGTCGGGTGCGGTGGCTTACACTTGTACTCCCAGCACTCGGGAGGCAGAAACAAAAGGATTGCTGTGAGTACAAGGCTGAGTTCAGAGCCAACCTGAACTACAAAAGCAAGACCTGTCTCAAAAGAAGACAAGACAAGACCTGAGCAGGCCAACCTCAAAATTAAGCTCACACTCAGACATATTATTGCAAATACAGAGACATCGTCCCCTCCTCCCTCCCTGGCACTAAGGATTGAACCCAAGGCTCTGCAGGTACCAGGCAAATACTCTATAAACTACTCCCCAACCTCACTTACTTACTACTCTGTGTTGATACAGAGCTCGATCTCTCTCTCTCTCCCTCCCCCCCTCCTCCTGCTGCTCTCCCCGACTTCATCGTTGCTGCTCTCTGCTGTTTCTAGCACACATGCTATCCCATCCATCCCAGAAAGGGACTACTGGTCTCTCCATTTCCAACTCCAGAAGAATCCCAAGGAAGATTCTGATTGGCCCAACTAGGGCCCATGTGCTCACTGTGGGACCAAGCCTGGAAGGGGTGGAACTGAAATTGACAAACACCATAGAAACCTCAAGTTGGCATGGAATAGAGCAGAGTGGGCAAGCGGTTCAATGAAGGAGAGGTGTCAGGGCTGGAGATGGGGCCACAGAGAGTCAGAAGGCAAACAAAACTGCAAATGTTGCCCCCTGACTTGCTCTAGTCACCTGAGAAAGGACAAGGGTATACTCCTGAATCTTCTCCTAGGTGATGCCCTCTTCTGCTTTCAGGTAGAATAAAGATGCAGGCCTGGGTACTGCAGCGACTCCAGGGTCTGGGTCCCAGCTCTGCCGCTGTAGCTGCGAGAACTAGAATGGGTTACTTAGCCTCATTGTACCATAGCTGTTGGACTATCAAACAGCAAAACTCTTATGACCTTCTTCTAGGATGACTGTGAGGATTAAATGAACTTCTACGGGTAAAAATGCTCAAACTGTGGCTGATATATGGCAAATGCTCTGAAAATGCAATGTTTTAGCAAGCACATTATCCTAGAGGAATGAACATCAACTGAAGACAGGACTGCAGGACACAAGGTTTTAAAAGTGGCACCACTGACACTTCCTGGGCACTGCAGGCTACTTAACAGCACCCCTGAATTCCACCCACTAGATACTGGCAACAACCCCTTCTCCCACAGTGTGTGACCACCAAAAACACTACCAAGCCATGAAATGTACCCTGCAGTCATAATCATGGTCATGTGAAAAGCAAAAGAACAGGTTGGGGCTGAGGCGAATCAGGTCAAAACATGGTTCCACCCTCCCTGCTGAGTGAGCTTTCTGAGCTTTTTTTTTTTTTTTTTTTTTTGAGATAGGGTCTTGCTTTGTAGTTCAGGCTGGCCCTGAGCTCAGCCTCCAACTCACATCACAGCAATCCTCCTGCCTCTGCCTCCTGAGTGCTGGGATTACAGGCGTGAGCCACCACGCCCGGCACTGTGGTATGTGCTACTGATTTCTGCTGGGCATGAGTCTCCATGCCCAGTACTGTATGTGGTTACCGGAGAACTGAACCCGAGCCCTTGTGCTTGCAAGCCAGGCGCCGCAACCACTGAGCTAAATCCCTGGCCCTGAGTGAGCTTCTTAACCTCTCTTATGTTCTCCCCTGCTCCATTTCTTATGTCATTTACCTCACTATAAATGTTGTGTATGTTCTCATGAACCAGGAACTCCCACTTCAAGGAAGCAAGTGATAAAAGAGAAAAACATTCACTTGAAGGATTACTACAGCCATCATTCTTCCTCCAGAAGCTCATCACACTATGGTGCCAGGACTCCCATTCTGCCCATTTTACAGGCAAGGCAACTGAGGCCTCAGAGGATTCAGTCCACAGGGAGGCCACGCTGAGCCCTGCCAACTCTCACAGAGATAACTAGAGGCACAGGGGAGAGCAAGCTAGAGGATACCTATTGGCAGGTATTGTGACAGAGCTGGAGAAAGAGGTTTTCAGTCCCCTGTGCAGATAAGGAAATTAAGTCAGAGAAATTTAGCCAGATTTGAACCCTGTTTAGATTCTACCTCGTTGTGTTTCTCACATAAATCACAGAGTGAAATGTAAATAGTCAGTGCTTTAGAAATACTCTTGCTATGCCCAAACTAAAAGTCACATGAAGGTCACAAGCAAACCCATTTGGAACTGCCCAGCTCTTCCTACCCACACTTCTCATATACAGAGAGCCAAATCCCTCGCGATGCAGAAGGGCTGGAGCCTCCTCAGCCAGCTCCCAAATGACCATACCTCTCCAGGTGAGCTGTGCAGGCTGCCCCTCAGACTGCCTGACTGGATTTGAGTCAGAGAGGAGACCGACAGCACATCCCAGGGAGCCCAGCCAGTCACCCTGAGGGCTGTCCAGACAGGACTCCACCTTCCTCACAGCGTGTTCCCAAAAGCCACTAAACTCCTCTCCACCCCACCCATTTCTTGTGATGGATAAAACAAAGTACACACACACACACACACACACACACACACACATCCCAGAAGCAGAAGTCAGCTTTTCACTCAGCAAACACTTAATAGCCACCAGACCCAGGATGGGTACTAGTACTCTGAAAATTAAGTAGACACAGGGCCAGGGATTTAGTTCAGTGCTTCCAGCGCCTGTCTTACAAGCGCAAGGGCCCAGGTTCAATCCTCGGCCAACCACATACAATACTGGGTGTGGAGACTCATGCCCAGAAGCAACCAGTACCACACACCACAGTGCCAGGCGTGGTGGCTCATGCCTGTGATCCCAGCACTCGGGAGACAGAGGCAGGAGGATTGCTGTGATGAGTTGGAGGCTGAGCTCAGGGCCAGCCTCAACTACAAAGCGAGACCCTGTCTAAAAAAAACCTTAAAAAAAAAATTAAGTAGACACAGGCCCCTGTGCGTGCTTCTCCACATGAAAATGGGCAGCTAAGGGGGGTTCCCACCTCACAGTTAAGATGAGATGAGATATTACACTTCACACACTGTACCGCACAAAACAGATGCTACATTAACTGATGCTCATCCTGAGAGAGACGGGTTCACTCACTGTATTTTCTCAGAGGGACCTGGCTGAGGCATCTGTGGGCAACAAAGTTGAGGGTGAGGCTGGGGGCTGTATTAGTCACCTTGCTGTCACTAGAACAAAAAACCAGGCAGACAGAGCTTTAAGGAGAAAAGGTTTGTTTTGGCTCGTAGTTTCAGAGGTTTCAGTCCTTGGCAGGTGGACTGATAGGAAGGTGTGGTGGGAAAAGCTGCTCAGCTCAAGGGAGCCAGGAAGCACAGAACAGGTAAGATCCCAAAAGGAAGGGCCGGGAGATACAGTCCTGGAGGTCACACCCCCATGATGTACCCAGACGCTCACACAAGGGAGCTTCACTGATCCCCCCGGCATCTCTCAACCCAGTCAAGTTGACAGTCAGGATTAACCATCACAGGGACTTTGACAGAGACCATCACCTCTGTAAATAGCCCTTGCAGAATCAAATGTAGGACCAGATACAAATGCAAGGGTTTGGCACCCACCACTGCTGTATCACTGCTCCTGCAACTTCTAACTAACAGTTATTAGTGAAAACAACTCTACGAGATATCATTGTTATTATTTTAACTATCATTAGTATAATCCTCCTTCAGGTCTCAAATAAAGGCATAGAGTGGTGAATTTCCCCAAAATAAGTGGCAAAGCTAGAGTCTGAGCCCATGCTCTCGGTCAAACCTCCTGCCATGTGATTCCTTTCCTACGCCCTGCCTTCCTCGCTAGAGTGGGAGTGGATCAGCGAGGGCACAGTGAAGTCCAACATCAGCTGAAAATGAGTTAAAGCAAAACTCAGAGGCAGTCCAAAATCAACCTTGAAAACTTTCTGTGATCTGTAAAGTGAAAGCAGTTCTGGGTATTACAACAGTGACCTCTTCCAGCCTCAGGTTCCTCCAGCATGAAAGCACAATGCCAAGTCTTTAAACAATTTTTTAAAAATCTGATTGGCAATGAGTTTTTCTCATTTTGCTGGCTGACAAACTGGCCAAACTTGCATGGACTGGTTCCCACTATTGCTACTGTCACTTTCTTACACAAGGGAAAATTGAGGCATGGAGTTTTGAGATCTGACCCTAGACATTGGCTCCAGAGTCTGTGCTCTGAATCACCAGGCCACGTCACCCCTCCAGGATCCCAAGGTGGAGGATGATTATGACCACCCGCTCCTGCCCCTCCATGCCCCCAGCTACCTCTAGGATCCAGCCACCTCTGAACGGACTGTCAGTCTCTGGCAGAAGCAGTCCCATCGAATCCTCTCTGCAAGCTAATTCAGCCATTTACTCTCAATTTGTAGCGGATGCTGTCGTCTCTCAGATTTCAAAGAAGATGAATGCATGGGTCAAATTGGATTAAAAAATTTAATTGAATAAGACAGAACCAGACAGCTTGATGGAAGACTTTGATCCGATAAAGGGAAAAGAGAAATGCGTGCTCCTAATGCCAGGGTGTGATGGGGAGCTGTCTGGACCTTGTCTGGTCTCTTCTCATCTGCAGAAAAACCAGTTATGCTAATGATAGGGGAGAAGGCCTTAAGGCAGTGTGGGGAAGACTACTCTTGGGCCCTTTTCAGATCACCATGTCCCAAAACAGGCCAACAGTCCACCCACCTTTGTCCCTCCCTGCCACCAGGCCAACCCAACTCTGAGCCCTGAAAGTCAGACTTGTCCTAGACCTCACAAGATCCCAGGGTCCTCATCATAGTGAGATCTTAAAAAGGGCAAGTCCCACACTCGAAAACTGCAGCCCAAGGGAGGCCTAGCCTGCGTACTTTTTGGTGTACACAATAGCGAGTTTATTTTCTAGCAAACTTCCCATTTTAGAAGCCATATGTGAAGTTTCCCTTTAAGCACTGCCACTCAGAGTGAGGTCTCAGCACCCCTGCGAACCTTGTACAAATGGAGACTCTCAGGTCTCTTTGCACATTCTAGACCAGAATTTGCATCTTAACATTACGTGGCACAGAATCATCATCAAAGCAGTTCTCTGTCTTCGGCTGCATGACAGATCAGCTAAAGAGCTCCTAAATGCCCCAATGCTCGGCCCTCCTGCCTCCACTTGTGTTGAGCCTCGGGGGTGAGGCCCAAGCAGTAGCATTTTTAAAGTGTCTTGGTGATGTCAAGGCCAAGGAACAGTGGGTGAAAATCAAAATATCTGGCAGCAGAGAGCTCGTTCTCACAGGTGAAGTGCCTGGGCTCCAGAGTCCCCAGTGCTGGCACTCTTGGCCTGCTGTCTCACTCCTGCTAGGGTGGCAGCTCTGGAGTCCATTCCATATTCTCTCCCCTTGTTCTCCCACACTTTCCTCTGCTAAGACGGGCATAACCAAGACATAACCAAGCCGTTTCTAGTCAAGTCCATACATACCCAACCTACAACACCACCCAGCAACCCCACTCCTAGGTTTACTTTCAGCCTAGCCAACACACCTGCCATGCACAGACATGTATGAGGACACACAAGGCAACATGGCTCATACCAGCCAGTGACCCCCAACTTCTAGAAAGAAGAAGCACACTGCAGTATGGCCAACTCCAGAGGGTAGACCTCAATAAAAGGAGACAAAATAAGTACCCCTGCAAAACATGGAAGATGCCCAACAACCTAATATAGCTGATCAGAACTGTGAATGTTGCATGTGTCATTTATATGAAGTTGGGTTTTTTTTGTTTGTTTGTTTGTTTTTTTGGTTTTGTGAGACAGGGTCTCGCTTTGTAGTTGAGGCTGACCCTGAGCTCAGCCTCAAACTCATCACAGCAATCCTCCTGCCTCTGCCTCCCGAGTGCTGGGATTACAGGCGTGAGCCACCACGCCCAGCACTGTGGTGGGTGGTACTGGTTGCTGCTGGGCGTGAGTCTTCACACCCAGTATCGTATGTGGTTACTGGGGAATCAAACCCGGGTCCCTGTACTTGCAAGACAGGCCCTGGAACCACTCAGCTAAATCCTCGGCCCATGAAGTTTTTTGTTTTGTTTTGTTTTGTTTTGTTTTGTTTTGTTTTGAGACAGGGTCTTGCTACGTAGTTCATACTGGCCCTAGAGCTCGGCCTCCAGCTCACATCACAGCAATCCTCCTGACTCTGCCTCCCGAGTGCTGAGATTACAGACGTGAGCCACCACGCCTGACACTGTGGTATGTGGTGCTGGTTGCTGCTGGGTGTGAGTGTCCAAGCTCAGCAGTGTATATGGTTATGGGGGATCGAACCCAGGTCCTTGCGCTTGCAAGACAGGTGCCAGAACCACCGAGCTAAATCCCTGGCCCTATATGAAGTTCTTTTAATGCATCATAAAGATACGGTCACACAGAAATCAAAGCAGTCATCCCTGTATGAAAGTACAAGGAGGCAGAGCCTAGGCTTAGGGCACAACTTTCTGGAGTGATGTTAATGCAATGTCCTAATCCAGGTAGACACACAGCTCTACACATGTCTAAACTTACTCTACTGGATTAGAATTTATGCATTTTACCCGTGTAAGTTACCTTCCAAAAGAAAAGAATTTTATCATTAGAGTTTTTGAAAGCCATCAAAAACCAGTCCAGGCAGTATATGTGAGTTTAGAAATCTGATTCTCAACTTTTCCACAAACTGTGAGACCCTAGATGAAAGAAAGAGTTAGACTGTAAAAATTAGAACAACCTCACCACAGTAAGTGCAATTGCTTAGGGGCTAAATTCCCTTCCTCCTCTCCACTCTCCCTCTCTGTTTCTGAACAAAGAGGAATGAAAACAAATACTCACTTTTCCTGCTTCCCTTACCAGCAGGCGTACTAGAAACTATATATAGGTAGGTGTCTAATGGACAGAGAGAGTTCGGAGAGAGTTTATAAATAAATGACTAAATAAGTGAAGAACTAGATGATGCCATCCTTCATTTTCCCTTCCTGCATGTGAAAACAGGTGTAATGCCTGGCACAGGCAGCCATCCTTTGATCATGAAGCAACAAGTAGCTAGAAAAAGTGGAGAGAATGCAATGACATTAGCCTTGACACTGCTGAGCCAAAGTCAACAACCATCTAACACCAGAACTCTTCTTCTATGACAGAAATAATTACCAAGCTGGGGTGAGTTAGGCTGTTAACTTCTATGCAGCTGAAAGCATCCCTAACTGCCCAGTGCCAAAGACTCCCAGGAGGGTGTCTCTTCCTGGTAAGATTATCTTGGTGAAGTGGCAAAAGAATGCCCCAGGTTTACCACAGGACCTCAGAACAATCTGTACACTTCTCAGCCTGCTCCTGCAAAAATCTGGACCATTCAATGGTAAAAACAGCATAATGGGAGAAAGTGGGCATTTTTTCTTAATTGGAATACAGGTAATAAAGATGGCCTTGAACATACAACGATTTAGCAGTTTGATGCAAGAGCCACTGTATTTCTCACTTTCTGTAGAGTATTCAGTACAGCATCTGGGACAGTCAACACTTGCAGGCTAATGTGAATGTCCTGTGCACACTGACATCAGGCTACAGTACAATGGTGTAAGAAATATGTCTTCGTTGTGTGATATTCTCACCTTACCACGAGTTTACTGGGATCTAACTTATCACAAATTAAGGAGCATGTTTACAGGCACGTGTGGTGACCAGAACCAAGGCTCAGAAATGCCTTCATCCCTGGAATCTCTGACTATTACATCACAAGTGGAGAAGTTAAGAGAGTACATAGAATTAAGGCATCATGCCTGAAGGTGGAAGACCCCCTGGCTTATATAGCCAAGTGAGCACGGCTGGCTTTGCAGGAAGGGGCCTTAAGGCAAGGACTGTGGGCTGCCTCCAGGAGCCAGGAAAGGCAAGAAAATGAAGCTCTCCTAGATGCTCAAGGAACGCAGCCCTGTCCACTGCGTCGGGGAAATCTGGGCTCAGTGAGACCCACTGCAGACTTCTGACTTCCAGGTTTGTCACATAATAAATATATTGTGACATGTCCTCCACTGAATTTGCACTACTATCTCAACCAGAGGACACTAATGTAGGATGCTCCAGAGGCTGCAATAAACTCCTTTCCCAGGAGGAGGAAAGGCATCAAAATATTTCATCTGGAAAAACATTCTAAACCTTGTTCTGGCTCATGATCATACAACTGTAAACCTATGTAACTTAACTTTTATGATTCATCAATCACAAACTGAAAGGGCACAGCGAAGGTCACGACATGGCTATACTTTTACAGGCAATTTTTCCCAAAGCCCAGCACCCCAGAAATGGGGTGCTGGTGATAGCAGAAGGGTGGCCAAGTCGCCGTGTCAAGGCTAAGGATTTCAGACAGAATCTCATACATTTCAGGTACCTCCATCCTTGGCCTTCCTTCTCCTCACCTCAGGCTTCTTACTTTCACATGATTTCTACTATCATCTTTTCAAGCACTATCTAGTATGGCCAGTACAACTGTTAGCCTAGAAAAATCTCCTTTTGTACCCGCTTGTCCAACAGTATTAACAATGGGTCCTGCACTGGATGGTAAACCACATGGCCATCTACCGTAAGCAGACTGTTGAAGAGGTGGCATTTGTGAGAACATACTCAGAGGGAGAAATCACTGCCCCACCATGCCACGGTCTAATGCCCCTGAGTTAGAAGGAAACAAACAAGAATGAAAAATCCCACATGCTGTTTGTCTTTGACTGTGCTCACCCCTCTGCTCCACCAACCACACAGGCTGCCTTTTGCCCAAAGATGAGCTCAGAGTAGCCAGGGATGTGGATCTATAAAACCTCACTGACATCCTGCTCCAGTCTCAAACCAAACTGCCCACTCCATCCTCCCAGTGCAAAATCTCTGTTCTTAAAAGCATCACATGAGGCCCAGTCAAGGTAATTACCAACCTGTTGGTTGTCTGGAACCAACCCAACCCCCACATCTGTCCCTAACCTTGGGGTGGAGATAAAAGGCAGACAAATTTGGTTTCTACTCATCTTTGGGTAAACTTTTACTCCAGCCCCCCGCATGACATCCTGCCTTTGGGGGACCAGAAGACACAGTCCACCAGCTGCATTCATCACCTCTGTATCTACATGAAGGTCACCATGCAGGAGTGACTGCCAAACTTGGCCCGGGTCTGCCCAATGAGAGCTGTTTCCCTACAACATGAGGCTGACTGCGCAGCTACTTCTTGCATCTGGGACACAGCCATGTCCCACTTGGCTCAACTATTAGTAGCAACAGTACCAAACACACAGGTGGAGGAATCCTAAGATGAGTCCCTTCCCAGACTTCAAGCCTCCAGCTGAGGACCCAATTGCCATAGAACACATACAACCCATGCCAGGTCCTGGGCTTCAGAAACTGTGACAGATGACAATATAGGATTCAAACCACCATGTTCTGGAATCACTTTGTCATGCAGCAGTTGACAGCTAATACACAAAGAACCTAAATAGTCCGATCTCATACACAATTCCAGATACACAGTGCTATGGAAGACTGAGACTGGTACTGTCTGAAGTAATGTAACCATTTTTTTTTAGGTTTTTTTGAAACAGGGTCTCGCTTTGTGGTTCAGGCTGGCACTGAGCTCAGCCTCCAACTGAGGCACTGTGGTATGTGGTACTGGTTGCTGCTGGGCGTGAGTCTCCACACCCAGTATTGTATGTGGTTACCGGGGATCGAACCCGGGTCCTTGCGCTTGCAAGACAGGCGCCAGAACCACTGAGCTAACTCCCCAGCCCAATGTAACTATTTATGAACCAATCACCAGACCCAGGAAAAGTCTATAACCAACGGCCAAAGTGGAACACTATGGTTGATAACCCCACCTGGAAGGAAAACAGAAGGATAGGTGTCCTCCCAAGAAAACAATGCTGGAAGATAGAAACAATATCAAGTCCAGTGACCTCATTGCTTGACCATCTCCTGCCCCACCTTTGCTGCTCCTCTTAGGCATAGTGATGTCTTCAGCTGATGCCAAAACTATTAACTTAATATTCTTTTTAAAAAACTGCACTGATGGGCCGGGGATTTAGCTCAGTGGTTCCCATGCCTGCCTTGCAAGAACAGGTCCTGAGTTTGATCTCTGATAACCACATACCACAGTGCTAGGAGTGGTGACTCACACCCACCAGCAATCAGTACCACATACCACAGTGCTGGGAGTGGTGGCTCACTGCCTGTAATCCCAGCACTTTGAAGGCACAGTCAGGAGGACTGCTGTGAACTCGAGGCTCACCTGGGCTACTAGTGAGCTCAGGGCCAGCCTGAACTACAAAACAAGATCCTGTCTCAAAAAAAAAGAAAAAAAAAACTTCACTAATGGCTCCAACAGATAACTGCATCAGATGCTCAACACCAAAGCCAGTTTTTTATAGAACTTGGGTAATGCATTTGCCTATCCACTCATGTCCAAGCTCCCTGTTACCTTTATAGGTATGTTATTTTAGTCCTGTCCTTAAACATCAAATATTTCCAGTGAGATGTACTACAGACCTTGGGCTGTGCTACCAAGCGACTTAATCTTTGCTTTGGTGACTGAATACGATCCCAACGCATACTTCCCAGCGCCCCCTTTCACTTGGAAAGCTGTTTAGCCTGGGCTGTACCTTACCATTACCTGAGGAATTTTGAAAAACAACACAATGTCCAAGTTCCACCCCAAGCCGGTCATATAAGATACTCGAGGGGTGAGGCCTGGATTTTTATCTTTCCAAATTTTCCTAGAAATGTCCAGAGTTACAGTCAAAGTTGACACAGCTGGCGGGGAGTGAGGTCTGTTTAATAACCACTTTATATCTGTCTTCTATTTTTCTTAATATGCTTTATTAGTAAGCAACAGCATCCTATTGAATGCATCCTTCTCCCTGAACATCACTGAGGCCAGTTTCATGGCCATCACAACTCCTACCTCACCAATGGCAAGCCCTGTCCACACTACCTCTAAACATTTTGAGAATCCGTCCACTTCAAGCCAGCTTCACCATCAACATCAGCACAAACTACCATTATGTCATCACTGGCCCTCACTGGGACAACTTAGCTAGCCCCCTTCTTACTCCTGCTCACTCCTTTTAAAGCACCAGCGAGGCAATGCCACACTCTTGCTTAATAACCACTAAGATTTCTGTTTGGACTTAGTCCAACTCTACCAAGACCTTCAAGAATCTGCTTAATCCAGTGCCTGCTCCTTCTCCAGCCTCACTAACTCACTTTCTCCCTTCACCACTGTCCCCCAGCCATTTTAGACCATCCCTCCCAAAGAGAACTTTCTAAAAGGAAATGTTCTAGCTCTTCACCATCCAACATGGCTCCTATTACCCACATGCACCTACTAGGCACCTGAAAAATGGCTAGCGTGAATAAGGAACAGGATGTTTAAGGGTATATAATTTTAGTTCATTCAAGCCACAGGTGGCTACCATGTTATACAGCACAGAGCCTAGATTTCAAACATGACAAGTTTTCTATTTCCTCAGCACTACAGAACTGGAACTGGCCCCACTAAGAGATGATTTCTCCAAAGAAAATCAGAGAGATACTCACAGACTAAGCAATGGAAAAGAAGCAAAAGCTGCAAGTATCCACATAAGGAAGAAGGAACCAGAGATGTCTGAGAGTAAGCGCAAGTGGACGGTGGGGGAACACACCCCAATGGCACAGGCTCGGTGTGACTTGCTGCGGTATATAATGGACAGTAAGTTGTTGGAGAAAAGCACTAGCAATCTGAACCCACTGATGTAAAGTCAGGAACTTATAAAGCTAAACAATATATTGTTTACAAATAAAGCATATTAAGCAAAATAAAGGACAAATATAAAGTGGTTATCTCTGAAGGAAGACAGAGATGAGATTAGAAAAGGACAACGCATCCTCCCCTGAGTACAGGGAGTACAGAGTTCATCAGGCCTGTTGGCACACACCTGTAATTCCAGCTATTCCAGAGGAGAGAGGAGAAAGACCACAAGTTCAAAGCCAGTGTGGGCAACTTAATCTCAAAAAAGTTTTCTAATTTTTAACAGCTTAGGATATAGTTCAGCGGTAGTGTATCTGCCTAGTGTGCCTGAGGCCCCAGGTGCAACATCCAGAACCACCAAAAAGTAACACTATTTTCACTTTCACTTTCCAGCTGGAGCAATTCTAAATGATAAACTGCTTTAAAAGAAAAGTAGTTTAAGTTATAAAATGTGCTGCAATTACTATTGAAATATACTAGAAATATAAGCACACAACTGTGTGTGCACACATTAGCTTCAAACCTACCCTTCTCTGCCCGGCTTTGGATTTTGGAGCTGGACTCTACACATTTCTGTGGGGACAACACTCGGCGATATCCGTAGAGGACGCGAAAGGAACACTGGGAAAGATAGGGGCTATTCTTGTTTATGGGGGTGTTCTTCCTGCTCCTACGGCTTGACAGCCCACAGGTGGCTTGTGAGAGAATCCCACCAGCGTCCTGAGAAAGGATTCCTGAGAATTCTGGCAGCACACCCGGCGATGGTTCCTACTCACCAGCCCTGGATTGCAGATCAGCGAACTGTGTGTGCACTATGAGGTCAACCACAAAATCTGACTAAATAAATGGCCTTCAAGGCCGCCCCCTGGTGGTCATGCGCTGTATAATTCCCCAAAGTAGAGAAAGTGACGAATTGTAATTCTGAGGTTCCATGTTTTATTGCATAATTGATTTTAAGAGGAGGAGATTGTCTAAGTCACATGAGTCTGTTAAGTCCAGGTCTAGAGGACAAAGGGAAACAGCAGAGACTCAACAGACTAAGCTATCAGCTGACGGAGGGAGTTAGTTACAGGCTGAAAGTAACACCAAGTGGGGGTCAGCAAGAAAAGGCGACCTCAGTCCTACGGCGACAAAGAGTTGAGCCCTGGCAAGGCACACGAGCCCAGAAGCAGATCCTTCCTCAGAACCTCCACAGGAGTACCCTGTTCAGCTGACCCCTTCGTCTCATGTTCTCTTGCATCTTGGGCAAAGAACTGCTAAGCCAATAAATGAGATTGTAGCCTCATCTTCTTTACTCCAGATGCAGTGTTGCAACCATTTTAAGTGTCAGACTTAGTGCCATCAAGTATATTCACACAGGTGTGCGACCATCACCACCAACTCTCTAGAAGATTCTTTCTTCAACCGAAAATGAAATTCCGTGCCCATTGAGCAGTTACTCCCCATTTGCCTTCCGCAGGCCCTAGCACCATGCTGCTCTCTATCTCTATGAATCTGACTTCTCTAAGTATGTATTTTAGCATTTTTAGTAGCAGCTTATTTTAGCATTTCTTTACTTTCCAGGGCTAGTCCCCCTTCCGCAGACACACTTCGTTTACCGGTTCAGTTCACTAGGGTCACTTCCATCCACTGGTTCTTGTGAATAATGTTGCTATGAATGAAAATGTGTAGATAACTATTTGAATCCCTGTTTTCCATTCGTCGGGCCCCATACCAGATGTGAACTGCTGGGTCACGTGGTAATTCTACTTTTAATATGTTGAGGAGCTGCCACACTCTTTTCCATAGCAACTGAATAAATGTTCTTTGAAACTCTTGAATTTGTGCTAACTTACTGTTTAACAATAAATTACATGTGAGTGGTTTTAGTCCCGAAGGTGGTAATTGCTTTTTACATCTGTTATTCTCATATTACTTACTGTTCTTTACCTCGCTTAGTAGGGAATCCCCTCAACTAGTTAATTCATTATAACATTTTCTGTCTTCAAATTACCGGTGTGACTCGTGTCTCCTGAGTGATTCTAATTCCCATCCTTAAAAACTGTGCTCTACCTGATAATTTGGAGGACTAGTTACTGAATGCAGCGCTGAAGTGGTGTTCACCCTTTTCCAGCTGTAGATTCACAACAGTTTGATTTACTTGGGTTTTTGAGGGGGTAAAATTCTTATCTGATAGTCAATGTGCCTGTGTTCAAACACTGTACCATACAACACAAGCTCAGTGATCTAAAGAAAAAGAAAAAGAAGCTGAATCTCACCACTTCTATTTCATCTCGTTTTTAAAAAATCAGCCACGAGTGGTGGCACATGCCTGTAACCCCAGCACTCACAGGAGGCTGAGGCAAAAGGATTGCCACGAGTTTAAGGACAGACTGGGCTTCACAGTGAGTTCAAGGCCAGCCTGCACTACAAAACATGACCCTCTATCTCAAAAAAAACCAAAAAACTAAAAAAAAAAAAAAAAAAATTTAAACAGGAAAGTAATAGTAATTATAAGACATTAATTTTTTCCTGCCAAATCCAAATTCTTATTTACACATTAAATATTTTATTGAATTTGAATAATGTATTTAAAATAATACCTTTGAATTTTTGTGCTTTTCTTTGGTTGGTTTGCACTGCTGGGGATGAAATTGAGGGCCTCAATCACGTTCAGTACATATTCTACTACTAAGCTACATCCCTACATATTTTAAACCTAAGCACGAATAAGTAATTTTCCTAGTAAAGGAGGGAGGTACTAAAAGCTAATCTACCCTGGATTTTACATATTAAGTGTGACACTGGGGAAGGCATCAGGTTGGAACCCACAGTCTAAACATGACACATATTTTGTGTCTGTTGTCACTGATGTTGCCACTGTTATGGGACTGGGGATTGAACCCAGAACCTTGACAATGAACTACACCACCAGTCCTTTTCCATCTGCTGCTGAGTGAATCCACAGGCGTGGCATCAGGGACACAGAGGGCCACTGTCTCGGTGGTATCCAGAAGGGACACCACGCATCCCCCACAGAGAAAGACAACACAGTGTGGTGCTCTTTCTACCCATCAGACCGCACACAGCTGAAGTGTGAGAGCCAGCAACACAGGGCTGCTAACCCCTCCCCTGGAGCCTAAAGCATTTCTGCAAATGCAGAGGTAGAAGGTCAGGAATCCATGCCCATGGGAAAACAGCAGGGGGAATATGTGTAGAGCACGCAGAAGAGCAAACACAGGTGATGCTTAAAACATATGAAAAGATGGTCATAATAAGAGAATTCTAAGAAAAACAGCCCATGTATAAGTATAATAATGCACTGGGAAGAGCACAGGATACAAGCTTATGAGAAGGCCCATCGGTATGATGTGGCAAATCTGAAAATATCTATGAAAATTATGGTGCTTTTAATCTGCATAGCATCAATTTACTCCTAGGAACCCAAACAACAAATGTAATTCCATGTGTATAAGAAGAACTTAGTGCACGGATACTGCTGCATTGTCTGAGGCAGCCAAAGATTAAGAATACCCACTTCACCACAGAAAACAAATTAAACCAATTATTACCCTTGGTGCAATGACACACACCTGCGAGCCCTGCGCTCTGGGAGGCTGAGGCAGGAGGATCACAGGTGCAAGCCCAGCATGTACAACCTAGCAACTCTGCAAGACCCTATCTCAAAAACAGGAGGAAGATACAGCCCATGTGTAGGCCTGGGTTCATCCCCAGTACTGCAACAACAGCAGCAACAACAAAAATCAGCTGTCATATAGCCATGCAGTGGTATACTCCACTAGGAGGGGGAGCCAATCAATGTAACAATCCCACAACATTTAGTAAATGACATATATCATAATAATAAGGTATGAGATTGTGAATGTGATTAATGACAGAATTATTTTCAGTAATGATAACTTAATAATCTTTAACGATCATTATTTGCTTGACCCAAACTTTAGATTTAAAATAAAAGATTTTTAAAAATCAAACTTCCATTTTAAAATGGCTCAGACTCCACACACCAGCAACAATCCAGAAAGATAAGCACACCCTTCCCACTGTGTCTCTGGAGGCAGGGAGCCATGTGGCCAGCAGTAGGGTTTTTTTTGTTTTGTTTTGTTTTTTAGGTTTTTTGAGACAGGGTCTCGCTTTGTGGTTCAGGCTGGCCCTGAGCTCAGCCTCAAACTCACATCACAATCCTCCTGCCTCTGCCTCCCGAGTGCTGGGATGACAGGCGTGAGCCACCACGCCCGGCACTGTGGTATGTGGTACTGGTTGCTGCTGGGTGTGGGTCGCAGTATTGTTATGTGGTTACCGGGGAATCGAACCCGGGCCCTTGCGCTTGCAAGACAGGCGCCGGAACCACTGAGCTAACTCCCCGGCCCCAGCAGTAGGTTTTTAAGAGTGAAAACCAAACACTTTTTCCCCACTTATTTTGCTCATGCAAACACAGTTTCCTCAAAGATGCAAGGTAAAGCAAAAATTAAAATTAAAATGACTCACCTGCAGCAGTGGCCTACCTTTGCAGACGGACAACCAGAAAGAACAGGAGAAACACCGTGAACACACAAAGCTCCTAGGGCCAGCGCGGCTCCCCGAGACCCAGAATCCTGTGCTCTCCCCCAGGTGGGACCCTGGCTTCAGAGCTTGCTGCTTCATTTCCAACGCTCCAGCATCGCACACCCTTAGTACCCCGCCCAGAACTTTTGTTTACCTACTCATCTTGCAACCGATATTTACTGAGTCCCGGCACCATGCTGCATTCTGGAAGCCCACCGATAACCTCATGGTTCAGATTTAGATTTAAAAGACAGGCCTGCCATGTACAGCCACATACAGGGCTTCACAAATTGAGCGAGTAGGAACGAATTCACACTTCACAATCCGAGCCAGTGTCGTTCACACGTGCTATACTTTCACTTGTACCCTTGGATTTATGCAGTGCACAACCTACCTAACCACAGCATTGTCCATATGACCAATAATGCAACGGGAAAACTAAATCAAACCAAGTCATATATATTTGTTTTAACTGCAGTTAGGGCAATAAAGGAACAGAACCAGGTACTTAGGAAAGAAAACAAAAGCAGAGACCTGTTTTAGGTTTCACACAAGCTATTCTGAGATGCTACTTAACCTGAAACCTCCTGTTTGTTAGAAATTTTATTTAGCTGCTAATACGAGAAACCCAGCTCAGCAACATTAATAAAACAGAGCTTCCTGTTTTTTGCATCCCACAAGAAATCATAGGGAAAGAACACAGAACTGGCGAGTCCTATTAGGTAACAGGACTCCAGCCTCCTACCTTTCTGCTGCCCATTTCGTAGCCTTCGGCCTCCATCTTCGGACAGTCTCAGCGTCCAAAATGGTTGGTACAGCTCCAGCCACCACGTCTACACCACAAAAGACAGGACGGGGCAAGCACATTAGAGAAATACGGGAGCATCACCTCACCCACCTAAGAAGCTGCCCAAAGTCTCACGGAATTTCCGGCTTCCCTGTCCCCCACGTCCGCCCTGTGGACATACCATACTCCCGGGGAGGCTCAGCCCTGCAGCTCCCACGCACTTGTTACCAAAGAACCAACGTTACTGAAACTCCCTGATGAAGAGGCCTGCGCTGTGGATAAGACAGTGAACAGACGTGAAGGGGGGCGAAGAGTTCACAAGCTAAGGGGGTTTTAGGTATAGGGAGTGAAGGGGACAAAAGCCTCAGGAAGAGGCGGTGGACACGGCACAGCACACGGGAACACTCCAGCTAAGCCGTTTTCGTAGCCCCCGCCACACCCCTTCGTGCGCATGCGCAAATCTCCCTGCTTCCGGTCCACGCGGGCCACGCTTCACGGGCCACTGACCCAACTTCCTGTTCCAAGCTCCGCCCCTACTGCCTGGGAGATGAGAATGGTGTGGCACAAGTTGTGCAGGTGCTACGTCAGTTAAATATCAGTGTGTCACCTTTATTTTTCTTTTGCTCATAGAGCTGGATAAGAGACGGGGAGCGGTCCTGTCCCCCTTTCCGTGGAGCAGTCAGGATTCACTCGTAGGGACCCAGCACTGAAAGGATCCAATCCTACTCCAAAGGCCCCCACCTCTAAATTTCCACCCTGCTGTAAAGGTGTCAGCAATTGAAGCTATGGGAACAGCGAACGCACCCCATAGCCTGCAGCCTTGCAGATTAGCAAACAGGTAACACATGGGGGCCCTGGGCAAGAGGATTTATGTAGCTGTGACTTAAGGAACAGGAAGGTTGACCCTCGGGCTCACAGCCAGGGCTCAGAAAACAGCAAGGACACCAGAGGGCTCACAGGAGGCCTTCCCGGCTTCCTTCCACCCCTTGTCCCGATGCCAGCCTCCCGCCTATATCCAGGCAACCATAGACTGCAAACATGGGGCCCAGAGTGGGAAGGACCCCCCCCAAGAGAGCCCCCAGCTCCTGGGCGCCGGGCAGAGCCACACGCTCTCTCCTTCGCTCAGCCTCAGAGTGAGTCAGCCTGGGCCTGATCTGTAATGAACCCACCCTCAGCCGCCAGAAACCACCACCATTTATAACCCCATCGATTTTCTAAACCTATTTTTATTATACCTCTTCCCGGCGAGCTGCATATATTTTTGGGCTGTGTTCTCATAAATAAGTAAATATGTAGGTAAATATGAATAAAAGCAAAAATTTATTAAGTGCTTGGCGTGGTGCCAGTTATGATGCTGAGGGGCTCAGCCTTCAGGAACTTTTTTTTATTTTTCTGGTCAGTGCTGAGACTTGAACCCAGCACCTTCACTACTCTCAGCCCAGATTTTATTTTCAATTTTGAGATAAAGTCTAAGTCGTTAAGTTGCCCATGTAGGGTTCAAACTTAGAATCCTTCTTCCTCGGCCTCCTAGAGTGCTAGGATTACAGGTGTGCCACTATACCCAACTTCTGCTCCCTTAATTTTAATTTTCCATCACAACAACCCTAATCGGCCAACACCATATTGATTCCCATTTTATAGAGGAGTAAGATGAGGCTTAAGAGGTGAGGTCAATCCCGAAAACCAGGGGCAGAGAGGAAGCGTGGAATCTGACATCTGACGATTCTTCAAAATGTTAAACAGAATAGCCATGAGACAGTATTTCCACTGCTAGGAGATACACAGGACAGTAAAAACACAACCACAGAGACGTGTCCCTGAATGTTCTTAGCTGCACAGAACTCAAAAGTGAGAAAAACTGAAATCCAAGGATGGATGTAAAAACAAAACATCACATAGACCACAGAGAAACATGGGCACGCACACCTGTCACTCCAGACCTCTGGGGAAGACAGGCAAGAGATTACAGGTTTGAGCCCCGCCTGAGCGAACTTTAAAAAACTAAAAGGAAGGAAGGAAATACCACGCGCTCGGTGTCGTGTGGCGGCAGGACGAGGCCTCTCGCTGAACGGCTCAGCTCCTGGGAAGGAGCAACTTCATAAGGAGAGACTGGTGTTTCCGGGAAGGCGGAGGCGGACTGCGGAGTGATACAAGTGCTTATGGGCCTTCTTTGGGGCCATGAAATGCTCGAATTAGGCAATGATGAAGGTTACACAGCTTCATGAGTGTCTTAAAACTCAAATACACTCTTTAAAACTGAACTTCAAAGAAATGAATTACATCTCAATTTTAAAAGAAAAAGGAAAACAGAGCAGGGATTTGACCTTCAGGGTCTCTGATCCAACGTGGGCATTACCGAGTTACCAGCTTTCATTTCCCTTCCTCAGCGTCTGGCTCCTCTGGCCCGAGTCACTGCGCTCGCTCATGCAGGGACACTGAGTGCTGCGACTGCGACAGAGGACAGCGTGCAGTGCCAGCAGTCCTGCGCCTCTGCTGACCGCCGCGGCCTGGCCCAGCTCGCTCCCACCCCAGGGCCCCGCCCCAGCAAACATCTGAGCAGGAGCAAGCCAGGCTTTACAGCATCTACAGCAGCTGAGCTGGGGAAGCCTGTGGCCACCGTGTTGGTCCCAGTGACCCGGTGAGGTCCCTGCCCCATTGAAACCCGCGGGCTATTCGGGGTTGAGAGCCAAGCCTTCTCGCCCCCGGATAGATCATCACTAGACAGGAAATCACCAAATTACTGGTACTTGTCCCCAGGGCTCACCCAACTCTTGCTCGAAGGAGACAGATGGGAACGTTTCTGGGTCACTGCCTATAAACAGAACAGCCTCAGAAATGGCGATTTCCTTCCTGAGCCTCAGTTTCCCCACTTGTCAAGTCGAGCTCATAGCTTCCACCTCTGTGACCGGACTGGGAACTGGAGACCTAGATCTAAGTATCTGCACTGTGGCAGGTTCTCGGCCTTGGGACATGTTGCTGTTAACTGTCTTATCAGATGGCCTGGGTCATTTCCGGGCAACTCCCCTCTGCTCCCTGCAGCTGGGCAGTGACCGTGTGGCCAGGGAGGGACTCCTGCTCTTCTGCACCTGGGGAGCTATTGCTGACACAGGACTCCAGCACCGAGACTCACCTCAGAAGGGCTGAAGACGCCGCCGCCGTCCAACTGCCCCAGAGTGAGACCCAGCACTCCTACTCTGGCCACGTGCTGGAGTCACCCAGGAAATGGGCTTTTTAGAGCTTTCCAGACAATTCTGCTGTGAGCCAGGCTGAGGACCCGGTACTCTGGGAGACTCAGGCAGGGGGATCCTAAATTCCAGCCTAGTCTGGAAAAATCAGCAACTTAGACTCTGTTGCAAAATGTAAAATCAAAACAGGGCTGGAGTTGTAGCTCAATATGAAGGCTTTGGGTTCAATCTGCGGTACTTAAAATCCATCACAAGAAGCCAGCACCATATTAATTCCCATTTTACCGAGGAGTAAACTGAGGTTCCAAGAGGTGAGGTCACTGCCCAAAACCAGGGGCGGAGAGGAGGCTGTGGAGAGAAGTTGACGATTCCTCAAATGGTGAAACATAGAACAGCCATGACACAGCCATTCCTCTGCGAAGGAGACACACAGGAAAATGAAAACATAACCACAGAGACGTGTCCCCGAACGTTCTTACCTTTACTATTCGTGAGAGCCAAAGGCAAGACAGATCGAAATGTCCATCAGCAGATGGGTGGATAAATAAAGTAACATCTTAAGCTAAATCTGAGACTGTTAGCACGCACGTGCATAGCCACACTTGCAAACATGTACATACGTATGTATTTATGTACTCACTGTTCAGGCCTCACCCCGGGCCAATTTAACCAGAACCTCTAGTCACGTGATATGGAGATCAGCTCTTCCGTCCCATCGGTGCTAGGGGTGGAACCCACAGCCTCAGACACGCGAAGCCCCACGCCATGCTCCGCATGTCCATGCCTCTGTCCAGCTAAGGCTCATACTTGGTTGTAATCCTCTACCCACCCTCTTTCCGAAGCCCAGGGACACCCTCAGATCATTATGGCCACAGTGTGTGCCCTTCTGTATCTAATAACATCCTCTGGGAGCTCTGCCATTCTAGCAGAGCCTCTTCCTCCACCCTTTATATTTCAATGGTGCATGATGTGATGATTGGTGCTTTAGCAACCTCTTGAGACCATGAGGTAAAGAGCTGGGACTTCACAGACATCGCCCTGCGTGCTTCCATCACCGAGGTCTGTCTACACTTTCATTACTGACCCTTGGGCTTCCCAGCATACAAATTCTCTGGTTGTTTAAGGCCACAGTGTTAGTCTGCTCCAACTTGCAGTAGGACCCATGCCTGAGATTTTATTTTAAATACCTGCAGCCAAAAACAACCAAAAAAAAAAAATGGTGTGCAGAAGGAGAACGCTAATGGATCTGACAGGTGTTTTTGTTTTTAATTAAATCTTGAATTCCTCTTAAGAGAAACGTGGGCTATGGAGTGAGGAGGAGGAAGCAGCACAGTAAATCTTAGCGTGTGTGGAAGTTGGGGGAGGCATACGCTGTGCCTTCTGTGTGTGACTGTGAAAGTCGCTGGCGTTTCAAAGACGGCTGGTTCACCGAGCACACTACAGTTCTTACTTGGCAGGATTAAGCTTGCATTAGATTTCTCAGTCATCTCACAGTGATGAATCCGCAAAGACTCCTCCCGTGCAAGGCGCACCTGGGCCTTTAGCGCACACCCCCAGGC
This sequence comes from Petromus typicus, assembly GCA_004026965.1. Taxonomy (NCBI): domain Eukaryota; kingdom Metazoa; phylum Chordata; class Mammalia; order Rodentia; family Petromuridae; genus Petromus; species Petromus typicus. The sequence continues at coordinate 64,402 of PVIR01001104.1, read as the reverse complement.
TCCTTTTTTTGTTTTACTTTGTGTGTTTGTTTTTCTTTACAGAACACAGGCGTATCCGTGGTGGTTGGTGGCGAGGGCCCGGGTGACAGGTCGCGTCCCTGTACTTTGCTGGTCTCCTCACTCCTCACCGGGGCAGATGACGGACACAGTGCTGAGCTCAGGCTGTGGCACCTGCAACTTCGGGCTCGGGCTCTGCCATTGTTGGCTCGGTGACCTGCAGCAAGTCCCTCAGCTCGCAGAGCTCAGGTGGTGCGGTGGTGAGACACAGTATTATCAGCGCGGATTCTCTACTGAATCCCCGATGCTGTGAAACCCATTTTACAGAGACAGAAACTGAGGCTAGGAGACGCCACATCCTACAGCGAGTTAGTGAGCTCCGAGGCCAGGTGTTTCTGCACCTCAAAACTAAGGTCATTCTAAAATAGCCACCGATATAAGCAGAGGAGCAGCTTTACGGCCCCCCACTCACCTCCCCTTAGGTTTCTTCATATACTCCCGTTTTGCATTAAGAAGTCGACCCACAAGGAGCCAGAAAGCATTGAGGCTGAGGAGCCAAAAGTCACCGCCCTTCACGGACAAAGGGAAAGTGACTCTCACTGAGCAGCGCTGGAAGCGCGAGGAGCTGCCTGTGGCAGCACTGCCCCCCTGCGGCCAGTGCGCGCCACTGCAGCCTCGGGACGAGAAAGGCGGAGGGGCCCTAGGCCTCTTCCCACACGCGGTGGTTGGTGGCTTGGGAGGGCCACTGCGACCTTCTGGGCTTCATTTTCCCTCACTTTAAAACAAAGATCGAGGGCTGGGGGTTTAACTCAGTGGTTCCTGCGCCTGTCTTCCAAGCGCAAGGGCCCGGGTTCGATCATGGTACCACATACCATACTGGGCGTGGACACTCACGCCCAGCAGCAACCAGTACCACATACCACAGTGCCGGGCGTGGTGGCTCACGCCTGTAATCCCAGCACTCGGGAGGCAGAGGCAGGAGGACTGATGTGATTGTGATGTGAGTTTGAGGCTGCGCTCGGGGCCAGCCTGAAATACAAAGCGAGACCCTGTCTCAAAAAATCCTAAAAAAAATAAATAAATAAATAAAGATCGAAAAACAGTCCCTTCCACTCTGGAAGGTGTACTCTGGGAGGCTGAGGCAGGAGGATTGCTAGTCTGAGCCCAATGGGCAATTTTGTAGATTCTGTCTCAAATTTTAAGAGGGGATACTGGGAAGATTGCTCAGTGAGAAAGCGCTGGGTTCAGTCCCTAGTACCGAATTTTTTAAAAAGCCCTCCTTGTCCGGCCTAGAGTCACAGTGAATATCAACTGCGTGTCTAGTGAATGCACCCTACCGTGGGCTGAATAAGTGTCTTCCCCAAATCGCCACCGCTTCAGAACTCGACCTCAGCGGATCTTTGATATTAATACTAGATCTTTGAAGACCTGGTACCAGTTATGAGCTGCAGGGCAACAATCCAGCCAGCACAGGGCGGCATGTAGCACCGCGCCTGGTCCCTGAGACACCCTTGGACATCGGGCTGAGTACATCCTGCACCCCACTGCGTGACCCAGGGGTGTGAGCCTCAGAGCGTGTCCCTCTCCTGAGACACATGACTGTGGATGAAATGGCATCATACCAGATTGGGGAGCACCCTGGGTGCAGAATCTTTGCCACACGAGGAGGGGTCACCTAGAAATACACAGGCAAAAGATGGAGGGAGGACCAGGCACAGCACTGATCGGCTGTCATCCCAGCACTCCAGTAGGCTGAGGCAGGAGGATCACTAGCTGCCCACGCCTGGGCAACTTACTGCCTTAGCAAGACCGTGTCTCAAAATTAAAATTAAATAGAGGCTGGGGATGGAGCTCAGGGACCTGCGTTCTTCCTGGACAGCCTGGATCTTGCAGGCAGCCGTCAGCCCTTGTGGCCCCCTTTCCTTCTCCAGCCCTGTCGCTCTTGCCTCCTTTATTTAAATGGGTTTTATTGGTACATTTTATACATACATTATGACCACATTCAACATGGGGAATTTGTACCTGTACGTGACACATCTTGGTCCCACATGAGGAGCCTTGTGATTCTGCAGGACCGGCCGGATTACCCATCGTGCCCCCGCCTCGAAAGATGCTTGACTCGGCCTCATCCAGGGGGGCCTGTGACCTATGAACTCTGGTTTCGTTAAGTTTGGGGTCACTCACTGGACCGCTCAGGAGGTGAGGGCCCTGCAGGGGTCTTTCTGGGCTCGGGCCAAGAATGAATGAATCGGCAAACAAACACACACATTGTACACCAAGAGCTGGACCCTCAGGAGAGAGGGTTTCTCACACAAGCCTAAAAACGGGTCCCTGTGGGCTCTCGGGGTTCCTGTAGGGGAGTCCCAGGCAGCACAGAGGATATCAATTGAAAATGTTTTGTCAGTGTCTGACTGATTACACTCTATCCCATCTATGGCTTCCCACAACATCCAAAGCGTGACACATACCGGGATACTGTCCGGTGTAAAATAGCGCGAGATGTAACCAGAGACGCTGTGTCCCGAGGAAGAGAGACAGCGCCCCCTCGTGGCAGCCGCGGGATGAGCCGTCGGAGAGGAAGGAGCCAGGACGCCGGCTGGGGATGGACAGTTGAGCCAGCAGCGCGTGTGACCTCGAGGGGAGGGGAGGGCGCGGGCGCAGCACAGGAGTGGCCAGGTCCTGGCCTCCCGAGGGTTAGTAGGTGCTTCTGGGAACACAGGAACTGTCTCACTAAATTTAACTCCAGTCTTCCTCCGTGAAGACAGCTGCGGCCAGTCTCCACGTCAGAGCCTGCTTGGGAGGTGTCCACCCTGCAACGGCGCATCCAGCCCTCCGGGAGGAACAACCCCAGCCACGGCCCCTCTCACCACCCGCACATCCCCCCAGAGGTTGCTCTGCAATGGATCAGAGGTGTGAGACCCCCAAATGCAGGCGCTGAAGCCCTAAACTCCTCTCGGAAGTCCTTGCGGGGACGGGGGTGACGAGAAGGGTGAGCTGAGCGGCCCGGTCCGCGCACTCCGCGGTAAGGCGCTGGGTTTAGGGGCCAGCAGAGTGAAGGAGGTGTGGGTCAAGGAAGTTCCCACCCAGATGTCAGATGTCGTGGGCCCACGAAAGGCAGGGTGCGGAGATGTGCGAGGAAAGCCGAGTCCAGGAGACACTCCAGGAAGCTGCAGAAGCCAGGGACCCGGAACGTCTGCTGAGAAAAGCGACAGCCATGAGCAGAAAGAACCTAAGAGGGAGCCACAACGGTGAGTCCATTCGGGCCTTCTGGGGGCTGAGATGGAGCCTGTAGGGAGGTCACAAAACTGCGGCCCCTGGGTGGCTCTCCTGAAGGAGAGACGCGTACTCTTCCCTCTCACCACATCCCCTGCACCTACCGAAGAGGACCGTGGTCCTCCTCCATGCAAAAGTTCTCTGTCGTCCCCAAGGAGGGGACCTCACGGTCTTTACACTGCTGGTTTTGAGAAAATATTATCTACCGAACAACAAACACACTTTAAAGGAGAGTAACTTATTTTGAAAGCGTGGTCACTGTTATAAACTTTCTGAATCAGAACTCTGTTGAGTCTTCATGCACCTTGCTACAGAAAATCTGCTTTTAGAAATCAAGCTTAAGGAAATAAATTTTTGGAAAATACAAATAAGTACCTTTCTTGCAAGGCTGCTAATAAGCAAGAAAACTTGATATCAGCCCTGGGCCTGATGATGTCAGTTCCTTTCTCTCTCTCCCCCTTTCCCCTCCTCTCCCCCCCAACAGCCAAGAAGAAAATGCAGACTGTGCTTCTGATGGCCTAGTGGTGCCCCCAACTTTTGCTGCCCTGTGTCCTCGGGATGAGCCCCCGTTGGGCTGCCTGCCCCCTGCGCCTTCTCTCGTCCAGTGGCATCCAAGCCTTTGTAGCAGCCCCCACCCCTCAGCCTGGGGGCTGCCGGCCACCCACGTGGCTCAGGCTCCCTCGTCCATCTCCTACCGCTGACGACAGCACAGGGCCCTGTCCACTACCACCTCCCAGGGGTGTCGACTGAGTCAGAAGAAAAGAGGCCCCCAAATTCATCTGCCCACGACAGTGACGGCACCAGAGCAGACCAAGTGTGCATTAAGGTCTACAAGGAAATGCACGTGTCCCCCTCAGGTTCTGGCTCCGTCACTGAGCACATGTCATCCCCGCCGTGTGCTCAGACCCTCCAGACCCAGCCGGACTGCTGCCGGGACAGCAAACACCGGGGAGCTTGGGATTCTAGCCTGCGAACAGTGGAACCGGGATCGGGTTAGTGAGACAGTCGTAGAGTTTGAGGCAAAGATGCCAGAGGACTTCGAGGATCATCTCTGCTCAGTGGAGCCGGGAGGGTAAAGGATGGAGCCCGTAGGGGTGAGGACATCAGAGCAGGTGATGAGTTTGTTTCTGCACGGCAGCCGCCCAGTTGGTGACGGACACATTTCCTCCGCTCTGTCCTGCTTTTCTCCCCCCAGCTCCAGGGTTCACCCCCTGCCTTGGCTTCCTCCATCACCCATCCTTGCCCTCTTTCCCCCATGACATAACTGTGGCCCGTCCCAGGGGCTTTATGTAATCAAGTCACTTCGGGCTCCCGGTGTCACCTTGAAGCTTCTACCTCGGCTTGCCTGTCTGGTACAATCTTTCACAGCTGACTGGGCCAAGTCCTAGCAGAGCCGGGGGAAGACAGAGAGGAGGAGGGGAAGGAGGGGGAGGCAAGGAGGGGTGGAAGGAGAGGAGGGAGCCCAGCTCTTGGCCTAGCAGTGGGTTTTGCAGGGACAAGACACCCCCCTTCAGGAACAGTCTCTTCTTCACACGAAGCCCCGGCCCGTTCCTCTTGGAGGACACCTGAAATCGAGAGGCTTTCTGATCGTTTCCCTTTCTGGGCCTTAACTTCTGCTTCTGCAAAACAGGGAAACAGGATTTCACAGGATTTCCAGGATTTCCAGGAGGATCAGAAAAGTTGATATTTAGGACAGTACCTGCTAAACTCTAAATGCAGTTACATGTTCATTATTCTTTCTGGAGAGAGGAGTCTAGTAGATAAATATAAATTAATGGTTCTCAAAATGTATGGCCTTGGAAATCTTTTATACTTTAAAATTAATAGGCGTGGGCCGGGGAGTTATCTCAGTGGTTCCGGCGCCTGTCTTGCAAGCGCAAGGGCCCGGGTTCGATTCCCCGGTAACCACATAACAATACTGGGTGTGGAGACCCACACCCAGCAGCAACCAGTACCACATACCACAGTGCCGGGCGTGGTGGCTCACGTCTGTCATCCCAGCACTTGGGAGGCAGAGGCAGGAGGATTGTGATGTGAGTTTGAGGCTGAGCTCAGGGCCAGCCTGAACCACAAAGCGAGACCCTGTCTCCAAAAACCTAAAAAAAAAAATAAATAAAAATAAATAAAATAAAATTAATAGGCGATCCCCAGCATGGTGGCACATGCTTGTTGTCCTCACTCCTGGGGAAGCTAAGGCAGGAGGATGGATTCGATCCAGAAGCTCATAGTTAGCCCGGGTAACATGATAGACCAGTGTCAGACCCTGAGTTCAAGCCCCAGCGCTCAAAAAACTACAGAAAAGAAAATAAAAAAGAAGACACAGAGAGACAGTAGAGGAGAAGTGAGAGGCCTCAAGAAGGATATTTTATATCCTATTGACAACAGAACCAGTACCTAGTAAGGGTTAGGTGATATTGTCATCACTTAAAAGAACTCCAAAGACATAATATCGGTAAGCAAATAGCAATATTTACCCTGGTGTAAATGAGAACCAAGAATTTTTTGAATTATTTATTCATTTAAAAAACAATAATAATCCCATCATATGTTAATATTAAACCCTCGTACAACATAACCTGTGTTTTCCAAAACAACAAGCAATTCGTGAGCAGCACAGCGATAATTTACCATTTTTGAAAGTCCTCGTAACGGCAGACTTAATAGAAGACAGCGGGGCCCTCACACCTGCTGCCGTTGGCCTGTTGCAATACCGTGGGTCCGGAAGCTGCTGGAAGCTTCTCTGTGCCTGCCCGTGGGTGAAGTGCTGGCGAGAAGGAAACTGAGGCCTTGGCGCTGTCCTGAAAACAGTTTTCATGTCGAAGACCCCAGGAGGTTCCACGGTGAGCTTGGAGGAGCACGTGGCACAGCGAGAAGGGAAGAAGAGGAGAGAAACGGGCATACACACACACACACACACACACACACACACACACACACACACACCCTTCCCCGTGTGGCATCACCAGAGCCTAACGACAAAGTGTAATTAGAGACTGGGTTTACTGTCTTGACCCAAGTGTCCTCCACCAGTAGTACCTGCCCCGCCCGGGCGCTGGCTTTGTCCAACGTGCCAAGTCACTGCCTGGTCAGCTCTCAAGGTCATCACCTCTCACAGATACACACACTGAGCCACAGCAAAACTCGGGGAGCTCTCAAGGTTGACACAGCCGCTTGGAGACCCCTCCCCAGAATGTCGGAGGTCTCTTCCCACCAAATCAGTTACTAACTAGGCCTGATGCAGTCTTCCGAGCCCAGGGAATGGAACATCACTGGTCCAGGGCAGACATTGCTGCTCAAAGTGCAGTCCAGGGACCAGCAGCCCCTGGGAGCTCTGTGGAACAGAGAACAGTCTCCAGCCCCGTGAAGCAGATCTACACTGTGATGAGAGTGGGGCGGGGAATGTGCACCAGGGCCAGATACCTGGGCTAAGGAAAGGGCTGGGGTGACAGGGCTTCTGCTCAGGGTGGGGCTGGCAGGCTCCAGGCCAGACAAGTGGGTCCCACTTCCGGTTTCTCTCTTGGTCCTGGAGCCCACAGGGAGCTTTGTAGAAACCTCTTCCTAAAAGATACAGAATTGCAACACTTCCAAGAGTTCTCTTTCTAAATAACAGGGAACTTTACAAGGAGAATCTTCGGTAGACACCTTTTTCACACTGGAAGCTGTCATGTAACGACCTGCTGCTTGGTGGTGTGGCAGCCGTCTTGTTACATGAGTTGCCAATCTGAGAATGGCTGAGTGGAAGACGGGAAAGTTTCTGGGGCCAAGTAGACATCGTTGAAAAGGAACCAACTGTGAGATCACCTATATTGCAAGTTGTGTGATAACAAAGATCTCTAGTGTTTAGGTCACAGTGATTCTCCTGGCATTTGAATGCTTCCTGGCAGCTTTGGAGACATTAAGACAATTTCTCTACAGTGGCCTCCTTGGGACCAAGCAGTTTTGTGAACAGCAGCAATCAAGGTCCTGTGGGAATCACTACAGGAAACAAAGCATAGATGGCTGCCAGTGGTAATGATTTGTGGACAACTATGGAGACCAAGAACTCCCAAAAATATCTTGAAGAGGAGGAATACTTCACAACAACGACTGAATCTTCTAATAGGTAATGGACAGCATCAGTCATAGACTGAGGGCATTAAAAAAAATCAAACAGTGCAGCAATTGATTGATGATGTCTGTCATGGACACAAAACAGTAGAATAGTACCAATGGTGTCCTACGTGTGCATTGCTGAGGTGCGCAGGGGCAGATAGCTTGAAGTCTTCCCCATTAGTCCTTCAGAGGAAAGTCAAGCTCTAGTGTTTCTGGGGAGCCTGAGACCCTTCTCTGCCAGCCCATGCAAAGGCCCACAGTTTGTAAAGGTTTCAGTCTATAGTTAGCTGGCTCCAAGGCAGGTCAGCACGACAGAGGGCCACACAGAGCAGAAATAGATCATGGCAGGGTGAGCTACAAGCAGCCAACAGTGGGCCTTCCTTTCCCTTTTATCCCGTGTAGGCTAAAGGCCTACTGGAAGGTACCACCCACAGCCAAGGTGGGCCTTCCTGTTACTCCCACCCAAACTGTGCTAAATCAATGTCATCTCTCCCTTCATCCATGTCACACAGTCATGATCTGACCACTCCTCAAAGCCCACCTGGAACACGTGAGGCTTTGGGGACATTTTAGATATAAAGCCTAACAGGAAAACAAGACTGAAATGTAATTATTTCAGTCAACGAATATTTGACTGTGCAGGTCACGGGATACAAGGATGCATGTGAGACGTGGTTTTTGTCCTCTCCGATGTTAGAAAAACGCTGTGCATTCAGTAGTTGCTGGCTACTGTGGCTATTTATATTTAAGTTACTAAAAGTAAATACAGCACAAAGAGAAACTCCACAGTCGTATTAGTCACAAGTAAAGGACCAGGGGCCATCTGACTGGACAGAGCTGGGGTTCAGCCTGGCGGAGACCCCAATGCCTCACAGCCTCGCAGACACAGCTACAGATCTTGGCTTTGTCAGTGGGAAGTCACAACCCTGGCATTTTTCAGTGCCAGGGAAGCCACTGCTTTTCACGGGCCAGAACTGGACTGAGCCTCCAGGAGCCTGCCACCATTCCCTGTATCTCCTGGAGTTATTCTTTCCCAAGTGGAGGCCCAGGGAGCCCTTCAGGTACATGAGGTGCCTCTGAGACAATGCTTGACTTTGCAGCAGGGAGAAGGATGAGTTTAACACCAACATTTTCCTTCATTTTCGCTTTCTGCTTCCAAAATATGATGATCAAGGTCCCTCGGTAAAAACAAGCTGGGGAAAGGAACATAACTGTAATCCTATATCAGTAACTCGTACTAAGCCTTTTCCACATGCTAGAACTTGTGTAAAGCCCTTCACAGGTCTCACATGTTTACCGCCAAAGGGAGAAACTATTAAATGAGCTCAGTTTTAGAAGCGAGAGCGTTGCTACAAAAAGACCTCGGCGACAGTGCCACAAAAGGCCACCAGGTGGCAGTGCCACCCCACTTTCCAATTCCGCAGTCCAGCGGGAGCACAGGGAATAAAAATTCTGCAGATACTTGATGAATGCCCGCGGTGTGCCAGGCCCTGCTCTGGGCGCGAAGATATACCAGCAAATTCAGGGGTGGAGGGGAATCTGTACTAGTAGTTCTTTTCTCTCATTCTTTCTTAAAAATAAGAGGCACTTCGCAGAGCTGCCTGTCCAAGAAGTACATGGTCTGATCCGCAAAAAAACCGGCGGGAGGAAGCCAAACTGGAAGCCGCGGCAGGCTCGCGGGAAGGGATGGGAGTTTCTGGAAAGTCTGCCCCACACCCGGGCACAGCGTAACACGCCTAGAAAAGGGTGACAACCAGGAGCCAGCCTCGGCAAAATCGCGTCTTCCTGTTCCCTGAGGCTGGGAGTGGGAAAGTCTCCCTGGGAATCTAGAGGGGCAGCAGGGTGACCCTCAAAGGTCTGTTTTGTTCCCAGGAGGGGCGACCTGAGAAGGGCCCGGCCTTGGAACTTAATAACAACCTGGGAATGAACCCCCTGGGGTGCTCAGAGCGCAGCGCCCCAGGGCTGGTTCCGGCGGGCAGACCTGACAGGCGGGTGGGTCTGACGGGTGACTAATGCCCCGCAGGGGGCTGCCTGCACCCCGCCTTCACAAGGCCGGGCCTCTGGGTGTGCGCCCCAGGACAGCAGAGGACATGTGCACACACACGGGGTGGTGTGCGCTGGGGCGAGGACACGCGGGAGTGTGACCAGGCGGGCCCCACGTGCAGGAGACAGCCGCGTGCGTGTGCCTAGGTGTGGACGGGGGAGGGGGGGCATCGGTGACTTGGGGGTGCGCGTGTCCCGCCCTGGAGGCAGGTGTGTCGCAGGGAAGTCGTGGCTTCGGAGCCCAGGCCGGAGTTTGTCCTCGGCTGAGCAAGGCTCTGCCCCAGGCCCCGCGGGAATGCTCCTCCGCGGGTGCAGACGAGGGAGTTTCCGCAGATGAGCGTCTCGGCCGCCAGGGCAAAGGGTGGGTGTCCCCCAACGCGGGCCCGGAGGCCGGGAGCGGTCTCGGAGCCCCCGATCCGCGAGGCCGGGGGCGGAGCCGGAGCCGGGAGGGGCGGGGCGGGGCCGCGGCCGCAGCAGCAGCGCGGGCCGGCCAGGGGGCGCCGTGCGCGGCAGCCGCTCGGGAGGGCAATGCGGTGAGCGCGAGCGGCGGGCGGGCGTGCGCGGAGCCGGGGCCACAGCCGCGCTGCGGAGATGTGACTCGGGCCGAGGGCCAGCGGGAGCGCGGGCGCTGCGGGGCGCGGGGCTCGGTGAGTGCGAGCCCGGCGGACGCCGCGGAGGGCGCTGCGGGGACCCCAGAAACTTTTGGCGCCGAGGGCTGGGGCCGATTAGAGCGTCCGCTCCTAGGGCTTTTCTGCCCACCGCCCCCTCCCGGGTTAATCTGCGGCGGGAGGCGCGAGGTTCGGGAGAGGGGAACCCCAGGGGCCGGGAGAGAAGCCGCAGAGGCGGGCGGGGAGGGAGCTGTGTAACCAGGCAGGGGGGCGCTCCAAGTCCTTCGGGGGCGCTGGGGTGACCACAGGTAAAGAGCGGAGGCGCGGGTGACCCCTGTGCGCGAAGCTGCCGGCGGCCCCGGGCTGCTGCGGGACGGGAAGGTTGGGAGGGGGCTGCGTCCGGTGGAGACGAGCCGGGGCGCAAAGACGAGACTTGGGGGCCGAACGGCCGCACCTGCTACAGGGCCTAGGGCCGAGCTCGCGGCAGCAGAGGCCAGCACTCCTGGGCAGCGGGGCAGCGCAGACCTGAGGCTGGCGACAGATGGGGCCGGCTGCGTACAATGGGAGAGGGTCGCTTCCGCTGCAGACGCGGAACACTTGGGCCTGCGACAGAGGCGCCCAGGCTAAGAAAAACCCACGCCGTGCTGCGTCCCCTCTTCACTGGTGACACGGGCTTCCACCCTCACCAGGACCCCAATACTTCGAGCACCCAAGTAGAGCCCCACCGCCTGGGCCCTGGCGTGCTGGTTAACCCGTCCAGGAGGCCGCGACCTTGCCCCGGAGGACGCCCCAGCGCGGTGGGCTCCTTCCCGGGTCCTTGTCCCGTCTCACCCTGGCCGAGTCTGCTCCCCCTCCACGTCCCCCTACCGCTAAGGGGACAGCTTCTTGGAGCCCGGACAAAGGCTCCGGGAGTGTGGTGGGCAGTACCGTCCCCGCCTGGGGCCCAGCACACGCGCCACACTGGCTGCCCACTGCGGCGGGATGGCGGATACCTGAGTGGAGTCCAGGAGCCGCGGGGGAGGGGGCTCCCCACAAAGACAAGAGGAGTGGAGGAGGGGCTGGCACGAGACCCGGCACTTCAGCCAAGGAACGTTATTTCAGAAGTTTCTTCGGCGGAGACTCAGGGGCACTTGGAGTGGCCAGACTTCGAGTTAAACTGCATGCAAATGACATGTAAATAGAATGCAAATTGGCAGCTGTTGGTGGAGAGCCCTACCCCCAGGTCAGTTTTCGATCTAGACTGAGGAATGAACATGGTTTCCAATCCATTACCTGCTCAGAGACTCAAAGTAGGTGAGCCGAGATGGAAGGCAAGAAGCTGGGAGGGGAAAGGAGCCGCCATTTGGGGCCGAGGCAGCAGGACGTACAGGTCTGTCGGAAAGATAAGCTCACCAGTCTTTACTGGTTACTTTTTCATTTCCATCCATGCGCCGGCCAGGGCAGTGGGCGCTAGGGTACCCCTTGTGTGAAGTGACAGGTCTCTGCTCTTACGGGCCGAGGAGATGGATGAAGAGAACCTAAAGCAGTAGTGGGAGACCAAACAGACCCTGCGATGGGCCAGGGCTGCAGGGAAATGAGGCAGGAGGCTGTGAAGCAAAGTGGCAAGGGTGCACCAGAGGGCTCTGGGGCGGGCAGCTGAGAGGAGCCCAGCCGGCCCGGGCGGGAGGTGCTGAAGAGTGAAGCAGGCGGAGGACACAGCCAGTGCAAGGCTTGGAGGTGGGCATGAGCTCAGAGGAGCTGAACAAAGGCCATTGTGGCCAGAGCTGGAGGCAGATTTGAGGGTGGGGGTGGGTGGCGGGCATCAGCCAGATCACCATCTCTGGGGCCTGGGAAGGCATTCCCGGTTCGTCCTGTTGGGCTGCTGAACCCCGTGAGATCTGATCTTTTCTAAAGCTTCCTTGACCTGGACAAGGACACGGTAGTGGCTCCTTCCCTTTTGGCCTATAGGGACGGACGCCCAGGTCTAGGTGCCCTGCACCACTGAGCCAGCTGGAGGAGTGGCTTGGGCTTTCCGAACCAGGCTCCACCTAGAGCTCAGGGTCCCATCAGCACTTCTGCACAGAGCTTCCTGGGAGTTCCGAGTCAGTCACTTTTACAGCCCAGGAACCCCGGCTGCAGTGGAAGGGGCAGCCAAGGATCCAATTTGCATCTAAATGATCGCTTTTATTTACAGGGTTGGAGCCGCTTTGCATATTCAAGTGTCAGGGAGCTTGTGTTCCTGTAGGCCCTGTTCACTAACCTCGGAGGGGTTTTTAGTTTGGGAGCCCCAAAATAGGCCAGTGTCTTATGTCAGCGTTGGGAAATGAAGATTATAAGATGGTGTAACTTGGAAAAGATATCAGGGGCGGGTTTTGGATCTGGGAAAGAGCTTAAGGTCAGGAGACCTTGTAACCACTGAATCCAGGGAAGCAGGAAATACACCAGGGCCCCAGTGGGAGTGGGCTGGGACAGTGCGATCCGTGCTGAGGTTGTGCACAGTCAGAATCCGAGGGCAGGAGCAGTAGCCTTGGGTCAGCTGGGAGAAGCTGGTTCCGGTCCCAGCATGGCCTGTCATTTCCATTAAGCTTTGCCAGAACTGCTCACCTTTCTGCCCTCCTCCTGACAACCGAGGGACAGTGCTTGAGGCTTTTTAACAGGTAGCTACCCTTTGCTTCCTTTTGGCCAGGGCCCAAGCTCCTTTCCAGGTGGTGCCCCCACAGGCTGGGACATAGCTAAGGGGCAGAATACTCACCTGGCTTGCTCCAACCCAGCACTCTTGGCAAGAAAGAAGAAAGGCCAACCCTGCCCCATGCCCTGTGCTGGTACTTTGCACACTGGCCTCGTGAGGTGGTGGAGTCGTCCCCATTTTACAGATGAGGAACCAGAGGCGTAAAGAAGTTATGCTCAGTGAGGTAACTCTTCTCTGTTGCTCTTCTCCTGGCCTCCATCCTGCTGAGCTCTTCCGTTCTGGGGGAGACAGATGATGAGAGCAGAAACTGTGCCAGATATTCATCTGGGTGCTGAACTAGTAAATGTGCCCGGGGCCAGGGCAGCTGTGCACGCACATACACATACACACGTGTGCATGCACGCACATACACTTGCAGGGGGAGTTCCTTCCGCTGTTCCAGGGCCTCCCCTCACCCTTACGGAGGGTGATGTCAATAGGCCTTGACCTACCAGCACTGGGAAAGGTCCCGGGTGGAGGGCAAATGTCGCCCTCTGAAACCTGCTGGTGGCAGGAGAGTGGTGTGTGCCCCAGCGGCTTTAGCCTTTTCTTTCTTTCTTCCCGTGGGAGGGTGGGAGAGAGGACGCTGGCTCCAAAAGGAGGGCTGGTGCTCAGTCTCCCTGAGGCCTGGCTCTGCCATCACAAGACGGAGGGCTGGCTTTGACCTCTTAGTGAGGCTCCCACTGGAGCACGTGCCCAGCATAGGGGAGGCATTTGGGGGGCCCCAGAGTGGACCACCTCCAGAGGCATCTCCCCCTTCTACCGCCTCCTGGACCTCTTTGCTTGGTGTGTGGTGAAGGCCCGAGTCCAGTGGTAGGAGAGCACCTAGGCCACATACACACACACACACACACACACACACACACACACACACACACACACACACACAAAATCACCATGGCAACCAACCCTCTAAAAACCAGTTACAGAAGAATTCACTGCTCTAGATAAGGGAGCATTTGCTAGTCTTTTTTTACGCACTTAATAGATACTTTATACTTTAACATGCTTACCCATGTTAACTACTGTCCTAAACCCCAATTATCAGTCCTCAGAATCTTCACAACCCCAAGAGAGGTCAACAGTACAGTATCATCCTTGGTTTTCAGTTAAGGAAATAAAGGCAAAAAAAAAGGTGAAATCAACCACTCATGGTAACAGTGTACCAGCAAGAGGCATGGTGTGGGGTTGATCTTTGTTCTTTCTTGGCGTTCTAGGGTGGAACCCAGGGCCTTAAGCAAGCCAGGTGCATATTCTGCCACTTACTACATCCCAGCCCGTGGGGCAGGATTTACAGCTGGGAGGTCTGACTGTGAAGTTCATCCCTGCCGCCTCAGCGAGAGCTGGGTGAGGAGAAGCAGACCTGCGTGTGGCCCAGACAGGCCTGGCCGTTCTCCCCACACCAGAAAGTGTGTCCAAAGCCAGGCTCGTGGTGGTGCATGCCTGTAATCCTGCACTCAGGAGGCTGAGGCAGGAGAATCACCAGGAGTTCAAAGTCAGCCCAGTTTACATACGGAGTGCAAGGCCAACCTGGTCTCAGAAAAGGAAAGTGTGCCACATCCTTTTTAGCATCTGAGCATCTAGTGCATAGAGAAACAAGAGGCTGTTCTTCCACCTGCCAGCACAGCTGCTTCTGGCTCCTCCACAGAGTGCCTGCACTGGTGTGTGTGTGTGTGTGTGTGTGTGTGTGTGTGTGTGTGTGTGTGTCCTATGCAATGTATGCAGGTGCATTTCAGAACATATGAATGACTCACGTGTCTGCAAATCTGGCTGCCAGCATAATTAGTATGTGAGCCAAGTCTTGCAAGTTCGTTCACATTTATTCACTACTCTCTTGGCGGAGCCACCACCAGGGTCGCTGCCATGTATTCATCCGGTTCCCACTGGCCCAGCCTGAGGGCCGACTGGGAGCCTCTCGTCGGACAGTGTCCTGTTCGGAGCTCCTGGGAAGCCGCCCACCGTCGGTGGTGGCTGCTTTGACGAGACAGGGGCTTACCTGACAGGGGACAAGCCCTGAGGAAGGAACAGGGCTTCATGCTGGTTTGTCCTTCGAGCCCAGTGGACCCCAGCACCGGCTGCAGGGCTTGAGGACACAGGTGGCCAGACCCCTGAGAGCCGGCTAAAAGGCATGCAGCGATGCTGGGTACCATCCCAGGCCTCAGACTGTGAGTCTGCCTATCAGACCCCAAGCTTCCTCCTCTATAAGAGGGGTGAAAGACTATAAATTCAGCAGCAGCAGCAGAGTGCCAGATGGCCTGGGCTGGAGGTGGGCTGGGGAGGAACTGACCAAAGAATACTGAAATAAAATCTTGGGAAATTGTGGCCCAGGTTACAAAGATAAAGATCATGAGAAGTCTGGCACAGAGTCTGGAAGGGCAGGAAGAACCTAAGTTAGATGGACTGGCTGGCAAGCAAGTGGTCACCAAGAGCTCAGAAACAGTCGCACCTTTATTTGCCTATGGGATCTACCACCTCCTAGCTGCCCGACCTTGGACAAGCCCTGTGACCTCCTTGTCCCACAGTGTTATCTCCTGGAAATGGAGGTGGGAATCGTGTTGTTCCACGGATTCTTGGGGGTTACGTGTGATGTAGAGTCCCGCACTGATAATCATAGCTGTCATATGGCACTATTGGGAACCTGCAGGGGATTCCTGGTATGAGAAATCACGTATGAGCCTGTCTTGGCTTTGATTGGATTCATCCCATCCTTAACCATTCTGCCCACTGTCCTGTGAAGTCTCCTGTCTGTCACCCTGCGGGCATCTTCACAATGCCAGTGACCCACTCTGGCAACTGGACCCTTCCGAGGCTGCCAGGTGCTGTAGGCTGCATCGGTACGTCTAGATGTTGATAGGGAGGACTTCCAGGAAGAAGTGGGCCATTCCATGTGGGAAGCACATGCGAACTTCTTGGCAAGGGATAGGAGCCCAGCTGAAGCTAGCTGAATTCAAAACAGAGACGTTAATTGGCTGTTGGAATTGCAGAGTCCAGATCTGGCATGGCGCAGTCCAGCCACTCCCGGTATTGGGACTCTACTCCACCTCGTGTTTTAGACAGGTTCTCTCCTATATGGTTCTTCCATGCCAGGCCTCTAGCCCTTTAGCTCAGCAAATCCAGCAGAAAGAGAAGATCTCCTTCTAATTCACTAGCCAAAATCCTAGGGGTGCTTCTCATGGGTCTGGTTTGGGCCGTGTGTCTGTGAGGGAACCAGTTAATTGGGAACCTCCAGTAGGGTCCATCCTCTCACTGACCAGGCGTCTCACTGACCAGGCGTGAGCTAACTGCTGCCAAGAGAGTAACAGTG
This sequence comes from Petromus typicus, assembly GCA_004026965.1. Lineage (NCBI taxonomy): Eukaryota > Metazoa > Chordata > Mammalia > Rodentia > Petromuridae > Petromus > Petromus typicus. The sequence continues at coordinate 48,378 of PVIR01001104.1, read as the reverse complement.
TATCCATTTTCATGGAGGAAAGGAGCCAGGAGCTAGAGATCTGGACCAGGGCCATAAAATTCTGTACAGTGTCTCTTGCACTTCAACTTGGTTTTTTTTTAAAAAATCATTTCCATTGATTTGCTGTAATAGTTGGAAGGTGAGTCAGGAAGTGGGGATGGGGAGCTGGGGAAACCAAGTCTCAGTTTGGACGAATTTGCCTGGAAAGAGGAGCTGCTCCTAAGAGGAAGATGGGGTGCACGGAGGCTGGGCGGCATCTTCCCCACCACCTGTCTGTAAATCCAAGCCAGGTTTTCCCCGCGCTGGCACTATGACCTTGCAGAGGGAGGTGGGTCTTTGTGGTGAGGACTATTCTCTCCCAGCTGTGATGACCCCAAACACCCCTGCTGGTTCCCCCCTCCTGGATGAGAACACTTGGCCTCAGGGTACGGTGTGCAGAGGGGTGATATCTGTCACTGTCCCGCCACTGGGGGACAGATGGAATTGGCTGCAACCTAGAGAAGCTGCTGGAGGTTTTGCTAAGAACGTTTAATCAAGTCTGCTGCTGAGGATATGTTTGAGCAGAAATCCACCCCGGGTCCTCCACCGTGTCAGAGACAAACGGCATCTTCTTCTGACACATCCAGGTCTTTAGTGCTGGTGCCCAGCCTGCCTTCAGGACCTCGTGATAAGCAGGTCTGTCTACAGTGATGTTTCTCTAAGGGTGATACTTTGGGATCTGCCCACAGATAGTGCAGAGTTATAGCAACATGCAGTTTTTAAATGTCAGGAGATAAGTATATGAATGTGTATGTTTTCTTTCAAGTACACTGATGATAAGAAACCAGTCTGCTATACAGGCAGTATATGGGCAAAGTAGAAATGGCTTCGGTGACTGGGTCACAGGCCCACTGTCGGCACCTGCGGTACATCCTCACCCCTGCACTGGCCCAAGCTGGAGTCTGGGTCTTGCTTAAAGGGCCCCTTTTGCTAGGTTGCCTCCTGAGCCTGTTCCCACCCGAAGGCAGAGGCGACAGTCCCCACACCACCAGGCACCTTCTCTTTCTTCAGTATTAATAATTGATGTCCATTGATGTCCTCACAGCCGAGCAGGATCCCAGACATGGAATCTACGTAAAAGAGAGAAAAGTGGTCGATAGGCATTTACTTAGACAAGCCCCAGGGACTGGCCGGCGCTGCTAGGAGCGGGACCGGCTACAACCCCACACTCGGGCCGAGCTGCAGTGGGTCCATCGAGCACAGCTCTGTGGTCCCTGGCCTCCTGAAGGCCTGGCCCTTGGAAAAGCTAGGAGCTGGTGGCAGTGGGTGAGAGGACAGTCCCGATGAACAAGGTTGTCCCTGCTGCAGCAACACCTGCTCAGCACCTGCTTCCTGCCTTCAAGTCCTCACTGGAGGGATTTTGCCTCCCAGAGGACATTTGGCAGTCCAGGGGTGTCTTAGATGGATAGTCCCAGTGAGAGGAGGGGATATGCTATGGACCTGCTCATGATGCATAGGACAGACTCCCACAGTAAAACACAGTCCAGCCTAGATGCCAGTCTGTCAAAGCTGAGAAAGCCTGATCCCCTGATGAGCAAACCGGACAGTGTCCCTGCCCGCCACATTCTGCAGGGGACAGAGCCAGGAAGAGAGGAAAGGAGGAAGAGAAGAGAAAAAGAAACAAAGTAAATAGGCAAAGTAATGTCAGAGTTGATTAGTGCTGAGAAAGAAGGAGGTGGGAGGCTGCAGTGGACAGGCGGGGTGTGACCTTGGCCAAGGTCTGGTGATATATGGGGGAGTCTAGGCCAAAGAGCCAGAGGGAAAGGGGCACTTGTTAGCCCAGCAAGAGAAAGCAGCACTGAGGATCTGCACCCGAGGAGAGACTCGCCAGCTGGAACCAAGACCTGGAGCCTCAGGGGCTCTGCAGAGGAGGACGGGATATGTGAGCCGAAGCGTGTAGCCGGGACTGACGGACAGCTCCTGTTGGGTATTAGTGGTCCCTTTGTGGCCACGGGTCAGTTCCAGGATCCCATAGATAACAAAACTATAATACCAACCCCAGGGAGGCTGAAGTCCCTTATGTAAAATGACACAGCATTTGCATACATAGAGCCTACGTACATTTTCCTGTGCACTTAAACACCCTCCACAGGATTCCTCACACTGTGTAAATGCAGTGTAGACAGTTGTACTGTGTTGTTTAGGGAACAGTGGCAAGGAGTGTTCGGGACAGATGCAATGTGTTCCCCTCCATGTTCTCTGACCCGGGGGTGGGGCTGCGTCCTGGATGGACACACCTTAGGTACAAGGACCGACTGCTGCGCGGGGGATGCCAGGAGACTTCTCAGAGGGGCTGCCTCTAAGGTTGGGTTGTAGGCCTGGTGCCCGTCACCCCCTAGAGGTCCTGTTCTGTCACTTACAAAATGGGGGTCACAATAGGATCCGCCTCATGAGCATTGTGAGGAGCAGTCTTGCCCAGTGATCAGTCAGTAGTACCTGCTGGCTCTGAGACTGGGAGGAAGGGCGTGCGCTGGTCTTCCGGGGTGGCGCCTGGCTCGTGGCTGTCTCTTTAAAGTTTTGTCGTGTTTCCTTATTCTGAAGTGGTCAGACGTGGCCTGGAGTAATAAAGAACACAAAAGGGTACACAGAGAAGGTGAGCCGCACTCCTCCTCGCAGGTCCTCGGCCACAGGTAATGGTTCTTCACAGTTACCTGTAGACCCAGCCTGGGCCTACAGTGCCTGGAAAAAGGAAGATGCCTTTGCTTGGTGTGTCTCCAGGCACTGGGGAGGCGACTACAGGTTTGAAATTAAAAAGCTCTCGCAAAAGAAATCACAGAAGCCAGGCATGGTGGCACTTGCATATAAATGTCGCATTCTGGGAGGCTGAGGCAGGGTCACAGGTCTGAGCTCAGTCTGGGAACCTTAGGTACTGAGTGAGACCCCGTTTCAGGAAAAGAGTGTATAAAAGGGCTGGGGATGTAGTTCAGTGTAAAGGCCATCCCCGGCACTGCAAGGAAAATTCCGAAGAGCCAGCGCCTCAAAGTGAATGACCTTTTCCCCTAACCTTCTTCGCCCCTTTGGTTAGAGTGTTCCTGGCATCAGAGAGAAAGATGAGAACCCAGCAAGTGCTCGCCTTGCTCCTGCTCTTGGGGATCGCCTCCGTGGCCTCTGAAAACGCCAGCACGTCCCGCGGCTGCGGGCTGGACCTGCTCCCTCAGTACGTGTCCCTGTGCGACCTGGACGCCATTTGGGGCATCGTGGTGGAGGCGGTGGCCGGGGCCGGCGCCCTGATCACGCTGCTCCTGATGCTCATCCTCCTCGTGCGGCTGCCCTTCATCAAGGACAAGGAGAAGAGGAGGCCTGTGTGCCTTCTCTTCCTTTTCCTCCTGGGGACCCTGGGCCTTTTTGGGCTGACGTTTGCCTTCATCATCCGGATGGATGAGACTATCTGCTCCATACGCCGCTTCCTCTGGGGCGTCCTCTTCGCGCTCTGCTTCTCTTGCCTGCTGACCCAGGCGTGGCGCGTGCGGAGGCTGGTGTGCCAGGGCACAGGCCCGGCAGGCTGGCAGATGGTGGCCCTGGCAATGTGCCTGATGTTGGTGCAGGTCATCATCGCCACCGAGTGGCTGGTGCTGACAGTACTGCGTGACAGGAAACCGGCCTGCGCCTACGAGCCCATGGACTTCGTGATGGCCCTCATCTACGACATGGTGCTGCTCGTGATCACCCTGGTCCAGGCCCTCTTCACGCTCTGCGGCAAGTTTAAGAGGTGGAAGCTCAATGGGGCCTTGATTCTGGTCACAGCCTTCCTCTCTCTGCTCATCTGGGTGGCCTGGATCACCATGTACCTCTTCGGCAATGCCATGATGCAGCACGGAGACAGCTGGAGTGACCCGACGTTGGCCATCACACTGGCGGCCAGCGGCTGGGTCTTCGTTGTCTTCCACGCCATCCCAGAGATCCACTGCAGCCTCCTCCCCCCCCTGCAGGAAAACCCCCCTAACTACTTCGACACGTCACAGCCCAGGATGCGGGAGACGGCGTTTGAGGAAGATGTGCACCTGTCACGCACCTACATGGAGAATCAGGCCTTCTCGATGGATGAGCACAGTGCAGGTAATGTGTACACACCTGGCCGGGGCTGTTCACCCCACAAGACTCACCTGAGTGGTGATGAGTGGTCCCTGTCCTGGTGGTAGATCAAGGACCACAGCGTAACTCCCTGTGTTGAAGTTGTCTCAAAGGTGGGGTTTTGGTTAACTTTAAATGCGGGCTTTTTCCGAAAAGTCAGAACTGGGATGGGGTTCAGTGGCAGAGTGCTTGTCTGGCATCTTCCAGGACCTGGATCTGATCCCCAACACTGAAAAAAAAGAAAAGAGTTGAGCTGGTCTTGGTGATGCACACCTGTAATCCCAACATGTTGGGAGGCTGAGGCAGGTGGAATACAAGTTCACATCCAGCTGAGGCAACTTAGTGATTTAGTGTGGCCCTGTCTCAAAATAAAAAAGAGCAGAGGATGTAGCTCATTGCAAAGGCCGTAGACTCAACCCTCTGTACTACAAAAGAAAAGAAGTTGTATCTCCCAACACTGTGTTGACCTTCCTTCCCATCTGGCCGGAACTCGCTTAGGTCAGTGGATGGGGAGGCCCTGTCTCGCATGCCTCGCCCAGCAGTGGTGCCCTGAGTGGGTCTGCTGTCTGCCTTTCACACTCTCGCGGTCCCTTCTGCTCCCCCATCCAGCTACTGTGTACCCTATCATCAATTCCCTGGTGCCCCGGAAGTGCTTGAGTTTGGAGCCCTGTGCTGGATGGGTACAGGATGCCACAGGAGTCAGCGCTGGCCTTCCCCATCTCAGTCTTCAGGAACGTACAGCTCTGAGCGCTAAAGGCAGGTGTCTAGGTGCAAATTCTGCCCGAGCTACTTCCCAGATGTGTGCCTTTGACGCCACCTTGCTGAGCCGTGGTATTTCTCATCTGAGAAATAGAAACAAGAGACTATGCCCCACAGAGCTGCTGCAGGAAGTAACCAAGCCCCCGTGGTACCTGCCATAGAGCATATGTCTTAGTTGGTCCTTTGAAAGCCAGAGTTTGCCTGGGATGAGGGCCGGCCTCTGCCTGCCTCAAGAAGGCAAAAAGATACCAAGATAAGTGCACCTGAGAGCTTTAGAGCTGTGGGCAGCTGGAGCCAGATCCTTCAGGGAGTCTTGGAGACACAGGTAGACTGAGTCCCAGAACTGGCCCTGGAAGAACAGGAACCTGTCCACTAACTGTCCACTAATTCCTGGCCCTAACCAACATCCCTGTAATTCCTGTCAGCGGACTGACACGTTCCCGGCAGAGGACACATTTGGTGAGACTGGAGGTGACACTGTCTCAGTGCCCACGGTGCCTGCAGCCAGATTGAGGAATGAGGTTGCAGTATGACCTGCCTGGAGGAGGCCCTGCCATAAGTGCTTGGGAAGTGGCCCCTGTAGTCATCACGGAAGGGAGCTGGCTGGATTCCCAGCCCTTGAGAGGAGAGAAAATCCTGGGCAATTCAGTTACCCGCAGGAATGCCAAGGGCAACAGCAGCAGCAGCAATTACTGATCTGACAGTAGTGGCATCTGTAGTAATCCTTAGCTACTGCTGCCGTCTGGATCACTGACCCTGCTGGTCATGACTGTTCTCTACCCTCTGCCATTCTCATCTCTGTGATGAATGAATACAGGGTGGCTCTAAGAAGGTGGCCCTCGAGACCCCCCCTTCGGTGACATTCGCCCAGGTGCCAGATGAATGGACTGTGTTGGGCAGCCAGTCATGCTACACACCAGGGCTTTCAGGTTGCATGCCAAATCCTGGAGCACAGCCCACCATCCCCTGTAGTTAGGGGCGTCACGTTAACTCAGACGTTCCTTCACGGCTACCCACAGACCTCCTGGATGTACCCTGCTTTCTGTGCACTCCCTGGCCCCTGCAGGCTGGTTCTGGGGCCCACACTCTTGCCACATCAGGGCGGCCCTGGACTTCTGGGAAACATAACGAATATCCCACCCATTTCACAGAATGAGAAACAGGCCGAGGGATGTCAGGCAGTTTGTTCAGGCTCACACTGTAGGAATGCAACAGGATAAGGACTTTCAGAATCCCATTACTTACACTCTTTTTCATAAACATGTAGCCAGTACTTGGTATACATGTGAGATCCAAAGATCAGGGGACCTGGGACCTAGCCTGGTTTCTTCAGTGTTAGGGCTGGCCTGCAGAAACCATGGTGTTTGGCATGTGATGGACTGAGTCAACGTGGAGGTCTTGCCAAGGTCAGTGGTATGGAGCTACAATATCCTTTGGCTGCTGTCGAGTTTTCCACTGGACTCTGTGATTTATTTTTCTGATCTTCATCTGGTCAGTGTTCTGAGAGTTACTTGTCTGCTCATCTTTCTGCTCTTTCGAGGTCTCAATTCATGAGTCCCAAGAACATTCCTAGATAAGAGTCAGAGTTTCTGTGTTATATCTTCAAACATAATGCCCGATGCACCCCGGAAGTGCAGACTGCTTTACCGCGAACCCCACTTGCCCCGTCTCCCCACCTCAGTAGGAACTTTAGGTTTGTCAGATTTTTTTTTTTTCACTACTAGAAACTGAACCCAGGTTAACTACATCCCCAGGAGATTTTGTTTCCAGTATTGAGGGTCGGTACATGAGCTACACCTGTCCCACCCTCGCCTGAGTCCGCATCTTAGTAAGTCACTAGGTTGCCCAGGCTGGGCTCAAACTCAAGTCTTCCTTCCCCAGCCTCCTGAATAGGGAGGGTTACCCTTGTGAACCATCAGCTTGTTTTTTAATAGCTCTCCTTGGATCATCCCAAATGTGTATCCACCAAAAGGTCCAGGAGACTAGGCAGGACAGGCCTCGGGCAAGGACGGTTCCCTCAGAAAGCTCACCTAGAACTTGAGCTGGCATCCCGCAGCCTGGCCTTTATTCTGCAAACCCCTGCCTTGCCAGCCCAGCCATCTGGGCACACTCCCATGCCACAGAGGAGCAGCTGTTGGTGTCTCTGGTGCTGACCTCAACTCGTTGTGTATTTTCGGAGCCTGGCCCCCTATGGGACCTAGCCTGGAGCCCTCGGGCCTCTGGAATAGCCAGGCCACGGAAGCTGTAGTCGGACCTGTTTCTCCTGCACTTGAAACTAGCTGCCAGCCTTGCAGGCTTTTTCTTTAATACATTCCCAACCTACCTGCCGACCTCCCTCTTCCTGCCTCCCACCTTTCCTTCCCTCCTTTTTCTTTCTTCCTCCCTGTGTGTCTGTCTCTGTCTCTCTCATCTTTTTGAGAAGGGGTCTTACTGAGTCACTGTGCTGCCTAGATAGGACGTGATGTCGCAGTCTCCCTGCCTCAGCTTCCAAGAATGCTGGGATTCTAGGCATGCACCACTGTGCTGGGCTTTTCTTCCCTTGAGCGCCCGTCTCTGACGTGGCCTGAGATGGCCGGTGTTCTCTGGGCTCCCCTGTGGTACAGCCTCACATGTGAAATCCTTCTCCTGAGTGAGCCCTCCGGATACACAACTTCACCAACCTGCTGACCGTGAGTAAATGTCAGGGAGGCGCCGGTGAGCTCTGAAAGATGCACGCGCAGAGGCTATGGCCCTTGGGTTACATCATAGACAGCATTAATGAGGCATACAAAATGTTCACCTTTCAAAGCAGCAAGAAAGGGAAAGTGTTCTTTCTTCTGTGGTGTCTCACCACAGGCACTGGTGTTTCACAGCTCTTTAGAGCTAAGTGCCATTAAAATACTCTTTAGGCTTGGGGTAGTGCTCAGGGGTAGAGTGTTAATAAACATGCTGGGTAGCAGGGTGCAGGAAGGTTTGGATTCAGGGTTGATAGGGATGAAGAGATCCAGACTTTCTCCATCTCTTGGCTGTTAGCATCAAGGCAGCCCAGAAGCTCCAGGCTGGCACAGAGCCCCAGTGGAGAAGTGGAACATGTCCCAGGGGCGTGAGCGTATCTCCCAGGCTTCACTCTGATTGGACCTAAATCCATGCCCCTGAGCCAATCAGGTTGTCCGAGGGGATGGGCTGCCCTGTTTGGCCAGGCCTGAATTATGTGGCCAACACTTGAGGGGTCTTCAAATGCAGGCTGGATGTTCATCATAAGAGCCAAAAATGGTGACTGAGAGAGGGACCTTCGGGCTGAGGCCCCCTAGGTGAGGGGCAGAGTGGAACCCTGGTCTGCACCCCACCTCTAGCTCCTGTGGCCCTGCATTTCCAAACTGCTGGAAAAATCAGCTACTCAGAGGCTTGCAGATGCCAAAGCAAGACAAGTTTTCTGACGTGTTCTCGGAACCTGCGCTGTTCCCCCGACTTCTGTTTCTTTGATCCAGTTGAGTGAGCAGGCTGCAGGATCAGTTAGCGCAAGTTTCTTCTAAGTCACTTAGCACAGTGGTTACAGTTATTTAGGGGGTGGTGTGGTGTGATGGAAGAATACCAGATCTCTGTCATGGTTCACAGGCTCAATCTGTGCCTTACCAGCCGTGTAACCTTGAGCAGGTAGAAATGTATATGCAATTTTTTACCGTGCCTCATTCCTGTTGATACTCTGTGAGGGTTAACTATAGTACAAGATGATTCTGGTCCCTGCCTCAAGTAAATTGTAAAAAAACCAAACTATCTTACTCAGTTAGCCAGAAAATCACCTCCTTTCAGGGAAGACTTTTTTGTATATGTACAGTACCAGGGACTGAACTCAAGACTTGTGCTTGCCAGGCAGGCATGGAAACTCTGATCTATGTCCCTAGAACTCAGGGAAGATTTTTAAAGTAAGATCTCCCTCCTGCTTGCCCCTTCCCATGCTGGGGGTAGAATCTGGGCCCTCAGGCTTTACGCAAGTACCACCAAACTATGTCCCCAGGCCTAGGTGAGTTTTTTGTTTTTCTTTTTTTTTTTTTTTTTTCACCAAAGCAAGATTAGATTTTTTTTTTTTTTTGACACTTCTGGGGTTTGGACCCAGGGTCTTTGCATAGGTGGGGGGGACAAAGTTTCCCTAAGTGACTGAATTTCCCACCCTGGGTTTGAATTTGTATTCTTCCTGCCTCAGCCTCTCAGAGTGTGGGATTACAGGTGTGTGCCATCACAGCTGGATTAGTGCTTTCAATACAAAGAAAGATGGTGAAGGTAGCCTCTTACAAATGAGAAGATTCTGTTTTAATTTTTTTGTCTGTTTGAGACAAGGTCTTGCTTTGTAGTTCGGGCTGGCCCTGAGCTCACTGTGTAAGCCCAGGCGAGCCTTGAACTCACAGCCATCCTCCTGCCTCTGCCTCCTGAGTGCTAGGATTACAGGCGTGAGCTACCACGCCCCCACTGTGGTATGTGGTTAACTGAGCATCAAACTCGGGAAACACTGAGCTAAATCCCGGGCCTCAGTTTTGATTTTTAAAGAGTTTCTCCTTCTCTTTCTTAGATAAATTGTGTTTTAGAGAAGTGGCATAGTGGCACACAGCTGTAATCCCCAATACTCAGGTGGCTAAGGCAGGAGGGTCAAGGGTTCAAGGCCATCCTGCCAATTTAGGATGATCTTGTCTCAAAATTTAAAAATAAAAAGAAATATAACAAATATAAAAAGAAATATAACAAATAAAAAGAGCGCTTGCCCAGCATGCATAAAACCTTGAGTTCATCCCTAGAACAACAGCAAAAATGAAACAGGAATCACACGGAATTCCTACCCACTCCATACATACATGCAAGTTTCTTCTGTTAGCAACTTACATTAGTCAGATATTTGTTCAACTGATGAAATAATATTAATACGTTATTTTTGCTCAAAGTCCTCTTTTTTTTTTTTTTCCAGTGCCGGGGATAGAACTCGGGGCCTTGTGCATGTTAGACAAGCACATCACTGAGCTCCACCCCTGCTGTAAAGTCTGTTTTAATCAGAGTTCATGCTTTTGCACTGTATAGTCTGTGGGTTTTGACAAACACACTGTGACTGTGTCTGATATGGTATCATACAGAGTAATTTCACTGCCTTAAACATCCTGATTATCTCCTGGCGTCCCTCCCCATGCCCCATCCCCTGACAACCACTCATCTTTTAGCATCTGTATAGTCTTGCCTTAACCAGAAGGTTATATAGCTGGAATCATGCCTTACAAGTTTTTATAGACTGGATTGTTTGACTTAGCAGTGAGCATTTAAAGTTTCTCCATGTCTTTTCAGGGTTTGTTTGTTTATGGTGGCACATACCTTTAGTCCCAGTGCTCGGAGGCTGAGGCAGGAAGATCACAATGAGTTCAAGGCCAGTCCAAACACACATAGTGATACCCTGCCTTAAAAAACAAAACAGGAAAGTTAAAAACATAACAAATAAGAAACACCATTTACTCATCTTTCCAAGGTAAAACATGCTAGCTCATTTTTCCATTACTGCTGCAGATCGCCCTTTATTCTTGTTCAGGCATCACCCTACGCGCCTGTGGAAGGCCACTTTCCCATGATAACAGGCGCCATTGTGTGTGTGATGTCTGTATTCTCAGCAGTTCCACCTCTGTGTGTGGCTCGACTGAGTGTTGGGGCTGACTTGTGTGTGCGTGGCAGTCTGCAGTGAGGAGGAGGGGAGCTCTTTTGTCAAAGGAGGCCTGAGGGCTGCTGTGGGCTGCAGGGTCTGTGTACAGCGAGGTTCTGGCCAGTGAGGGCCACCCGACAGCGTGCACAGCCGCAGCGGACTGTGTGATGTCTTTGAAAGTTCTGAAAGGTTCGCTGTCACTGGCCTAGACCCAGGGCCTCCTCCCCCGCAAGCTGCAGGCACCTGGACTCCACAAACTTCCCAGCCACACAGAGATGGGTCAGACTCCTAGAGAACTTGAGAACAAAGCGCCTTTGTGATTTGTGTTTTGAATCAGGCTTGTGACAAAGGGGAGGAGCCACTGCGGTGGGGGGGGTGCCCTGTGCCTTGTTGATGCAGAGAAAACAAAATCGCGTCTCTTTTTTGGTGTTGTGGTGTTGCCAATCCCCCGCCCCCTTTCACTTCTCCCTCCTCCCCTCCCTCAGCTCTGCGAACAGCAGGATTTTCCAACGGCAGCTTAGGAAAGAGATCCAGTGGCAGTTTGGGGAAAAAACCCAGCAACGTCTTAGGAAACAGACCCAGCGCTCCATTTAGAAGCAACGTGTATCAGCCAACCGAGATGGCTGTTGTGCTCAACGGTGGGACTGTAAGTATCAAGATGTGACGCCGGGCGGGGCAGGCGGCAAGCCCAAGAGCGCACTGTGTGGGGAGCAGCGCGACAGGGGCACATGTCCTGTGCAGGCTGCTTCTGTGGGCTGCAAAGACAGCGAGCGGCTCGAGTCGACATCCCTTGCAGCCAAATGCATGCAATGCTTCCATTTTTCTTCTCTCCCTCCTACCCCCTTTCTCCACGCACAGAAAACCTGCCTATACGGTACTCACTTAATGTCTGTAGATTCCTTAGGAAGACACCTGTTCCTTGGGGCTCTTTCCCCAGTGGAGTATTTGGGTCCCCCTTACTACAGGCCCAACCCTCTCCCTGAGAGGTGACTTTTAAGGGAAAGCCCACAGCGTGCAGCACTCCTGGCAGATTTTGCTGAAGTCCCACCTAGTTTGAGTCCCTTGGTCTCTACTGTGTCCTTGGGCCCTAGCTGGGCGCAGGATTGCCCCATCTAACTCCCAAGCAACCGCTTAGTGATCAGAGTGAGTACCTTGGACTCTTCAAACACAAAGCCAGATTTACTATCTGATGCCAAACAGACCGTCAGCAGAACCACCATCCTTTCTGTTTTGCCTCCGTGCAATGACATTATTTTGATTTTCCGGCAATTCGAAGGTGCACTCATTCCCATATTTAATTTGCAGATATAGCTGTGTACTGCTTTCACAAACAACACATGAGCCAGTTTACACGTGTAAACTGAATTTCCATTCCTTATTTTATGTGCCAGTTCCATACTCAACCTGAGCATTCTTCTTTCTTTCTTTTCTTTTCTTTCTTTCTTATTTTTAATAAATGGAAGTCAGGGATGGTCTTTGATCTTGGCCAGGCGGGGGGGACCTCTGGTGTCTCTGGCTTACGGATGATCTGCGAGGCCACAGTTTGCATCGGTTCAGAAAAGCTCAAACAAAAAAAGAATTACGGATTCATACTCTTAAAATCTCCTACCATCTACTGTTGTTCGTTGTTCAGACCCAAGAAAAGCCTGACTCACATGCAGTCAGCTTGTGTGTTCCAATGAATATAGTTAGAAAGGTCCCCGGCTGACACTCTGAAGCTCTCCTGATTCTTTCACGAGCGAAGTGGGTAAAAACGCCCAGAGCTCAGAGCGCCCTCTGGGTAAGGAAGCCTGTTTCACAGCGACTGCGATTGCAACATGAGGGAAGTACCTGCCCAAGACCCGGAGGAGAATGGCACACCCTGGTTGCTTTCTTTGGGGGATTATTTGGCCCATCTAGGTTAGGAGCGAGGTGACTTACCCTTAGCACGCCGTGAACAAGTCAGTGTCTGCTGTTGATGTTGAGTTCTTAGTGTGTTATCCTTATGTGTTATTCCAGATCCCAACCGCTCCGCCAACTCACACTGGAAGACACCTCTGGTGAACAACTTTAAGTTGCAGAGAATAAGAATCTCTCTTACCAATTCCATTCCCTGGCCGTGTCTTTCTTGAGGGAGAAATCAGTAACAGTAGCCGAGCAAGGCCGACTCGCAGCCAGGAGAGTTGGAAATCCCGGCCGAGGGGCTTTCGTGTAAATGTGAACACTGATGAACTGAAAAGCTAACACCGACTGCCCCCCTGCCCTCCTGCCATACACACAGACACCTAATGCCACGCCAACCTTGGTCCCTGCAAACTAAAACAGAGCTCATTGCAAATAGTATTAGGCTCAGTGGAAAATGTGGCTGGGAAGGCTGTCTCATCCTCTGGGGATGGAACAGAACTGAATTCACAGCTCATGGGCCAGGCTGATGTTGGCCGTATAGGGGGTGGGGGGGCCGCCCATCACCTTCCCCAGCAAATGCTTGATCCAGGGGGCCTCTTAGAGATGACCGTGTCATTGAGGCTCTGCCCTGGCTTTGCCTGGTGGTTTGCACATTTCAAGGGAGTTAAGATGCCGTGGTGTGATTCTAAGGTCAGTCGTGGGGGCAGCTTTACAGCCAGAAGTAGTATAGGAACCTGGCATGTGCCAAAGAGGAGAGCCCTCCTGGGCCTTGAAGTGACCATCATCTCTTGCTCTAGCACCTATGACAGAAAGCCATGCCGGCCCCTTCTCTGTGGAGCCACAGTCCCTTCCTCCTGCTCCCTGGTCTTATGGGGGTCCCTTTCCCAATTGTATCCCCTTATTTGTTCCACAAGCTCAAATGGAGCCATGGGCTTGAAGCCCACCCCCCCGCAAGAGGCAGACTGGACGGCCAGCGCCATGGCGGATTTCCCACAGTGACGTCATGATGTGGCATGGCAGGGCTGCCCGGGTTACATGTAGGACAGAATGATCATGTCCTGCTGCCTGCAAGCAGTGACTTCTCGAGTCTTTTCTGTGGATCAGGGGAAGATTCCTGGGTGAAGGGAAACCCCTGAGGGTGCTTGCTGCTTTGGGAGAAAGTGGGGGACATTTTTCTCTTGCTTTTCTGCGGGTTTCATGAAAATGGCTCTCTCCGAAGCCCATTATTTCTGTCATGGTTTCCATTTGTCCTAAGCAAGTCATTCCTTGGTTACTTGACATTTCCAACATCCCGGCCATTGAAAGCCCCCATGTCTCTGCACTGTTTGGCCAGCATAATTGCTAGCAGCGCGTCAGAGCAAAGAGTTTTAACCTGACATGTGGAATGTATCAACAAGGGCAGGGGGCCTTTTGCATAGACTCTAATCGCTACATTGCTTTTTCTATAAAACTACCCATAAGCCGTTAACTTTAAAGAAAATGAAAAAGGTTAGTGTTGTGATGGGGAAGGGGAAGGAGGTTGGGGGAAAGCAACCTCTTCATGAGCCAGTACTTCTGCGCTGAGTATGTTTTAATAAACATGATTTGTCTTAAGTCCCTAGTCTCTGCTGTGTCCCCTCCCTTCCCCTGATTGTCCTTACAGAGCACCGGGGAAGTGAGACCAATCTGGCAAACCCTGAGTGCAAATTTCCCTTACAGCTCCTACATTTCCTTGTGTTACCAAGCATGGGGACAAGAGAGCATGGCACCCAAATGTCCCCTTCCTGAGCTTCCCAGAAGCACTGACCCCACCCACAGCATGTGCTTTGCTTCTAGAGATCTGGTCTGGTCCTCTCTGCTCGAGGACCACCACTGGATGGACTGAAAACTCGGGGTCCTGGGGGCCGGAGAGGGAAGGAGCCGAGGCCTGGGGTGGGGCCGGGGTGGCTGCATGTAGACCCAGCATCCGGCAAATAAAAAAGTCTCTGAACCCCTCGGTGCGGTCCTCGGGAAAAACAACAGCACTGCACGTTCTCATGCCAGGAAATGACTGCTCACCCCTGCTCTCTGGAGTCCTTTGGAGCTTTCTGACACCATCCATGACTCGGTCTGCAAGCACCCCCCTTGCAGAAGGGAGCGATTGATCGGGTCTCTAAGTTCTTTGTTGTCCACACGTGTAAGGTGAGCACTGTGTAGAGGCTACCTGCGAAAAGGAGCATTTCCGCACCATAAAAACACAACCATCTTTGAGCCATGGGAAACCTCACTTACTGAGGAGAACATTTATCTCTCTCATTTTTCTTTTTTCTTTTTAAATCTCCGATACGTTAGCACTGATGGGTTTTGTTTTATTTTGGCTTTAAGGTCAGGGTGGGCTCTATGCTCTCACAATGGGGGCCCAGGTGGGAAAAGGGGAAATCTATTTTTTTAATGGGTTCACTTGAAGCAGCAAGAGGAGGCTTTGCCCAGAGACTAAGGCGCCCGCCTTCCTCTGGAACAAGGTTTAAATATGGAATTGCACGGCACTTCTGTTGCAGATCCGTGTATGTAAACAAGGTTTATTTGGCAAAATGACCTGGAACGTCAGCATCTGTGAGCAATCCTTCGTTGTAAGCACAAACTTTTCCATATCTTGTCAGTAACATCGCTTTGGAACTATAACAGCCACTCTTGTCACCTCTTTTAATAGAAGATGGTTCCAGCTTGGATTTCTCCGCGGGAGAATAAGGGTGGGCTAAGGAACTGAGTTCTAAGAGCTTAGAAACTGGACAGCCCTATTCTTGAGTGTTCCTAGGGGTAGGAGCTGGTTGTTGGAAGCTGGGTGTCTAGTAGTGTTTTGTTTTGTTTTTTGTTTTAGCACAGATGTACAGGGTAAGGGTCTCTGAGCGAGTACAGACTGGGGGTGGTCTTTTGGGTTACCCCAGACTAAGGTGAACACCTCAAGCTGAACCCCAAACTAAAAGAGGGCATGGTGGCTTTTATAATCCAAGGGTACAGTGACTATACCAGCTTCGAGGAGTTCTCAGCAGGTGCTTTTTATTAATTGATATAGAGCTAAGGCTCGTTTTTGATAGATAATATATATTTATTAAATGTATTAATGTGTGTTTTATAATGTACCTTTATCTTCCCCTGGCTGACTTGCATACTTATACCATTCAGAAATTTCAAGACAATCAATGTGTACCACACATGACTGTATATAAATATCACAAATTTAAAAGGTTGTTAAGCATGAGCAGATAGGTTTTATTTTCAAAATGCTGTTCTTAACACAAAAAAATAAAGGCTTTACTATTTACTTCAGACGTGTGCTAGCTTGTCAAAACAACTGCATACTGCTCTCAAGCTTTCAGCTGAGTTGGTGGCACTGTGAGCAGGAGAAGCCCGCATAGTGGCCAGCCACAGACCAAATGAGAGTCGAAAGTTAATTCACCCAGGAAAGGAGGAACTTTCTGTAATACCAAGGGACCTGCACAACAAAGTTCTTAGTGATGCCTGGTTTAAATGTCTCATTTGAGCTGAGGTGCGTGTGGCTCAGTGCGAGAACTTTTGCCTAGCACATACCATAAGGCCCTGGGTCCCATCCCTGCGAAAGAAAAAAAACTAAGAGATTTGACACCTAAAATACGGATCCTGTGAAAGTGTGAGGAAACTGATAACAAGGACACTTCGTCTCTTGGAATTAGAGTTCCATCATGGATAAGTAAGAATAATTGGCTGAAAGGATAACATCTAAAGCACTGAAGAATACACAGGTGAAAAATTAGTTTGAGGATAATGAAGGAATTTAAGACTGGTATCTTTCTAAAAACGATTCGCATTAAAACCTATTTCCAGCAAAATCTATCTTAGGAATAAAAGATTCCACTTTCACATACGTGAAGTCTTTTTGTTGTTAAAGAAGTGATACAGAAAGCACAATGTGGACATTCGCCTCGTACGCACAGGGTAATTTATGCCCTGCTGGCAAAGACGCCAAGAGTGGCTAAGGTGATGGGATCTTGGCTCCAGGGGCCTCCTGGTCCTCCATTTTGCATTTCACTGCAGAGAGATGAAAGGGAAAGTTAATCAATTTACATATTCAGAAATACTTGTGACTTCGAAACAGGAAACACTGATGTGTAGAGGAAGTCAGCTGCTGCAGAATCCATGGCATGACTTGGTCCTGACCCTGACGGTCCACCAGAAGGAACACAGTGCTATTGTGCTCCAAGGCGCACCTGAAGGTACAAGGCCCCCCAGGCGTCCAGGCCACCCATCTTTCAGTTCAGAGAAAGGCTCAAAGTGTGTTTTGCAGGTCAAGGTACTGACGGAAAGAAGTTTCACTAAAGATGATGACAGATCCCGGCTTTTGACTCAACCCAATCTTTCACCACACATTTATTCCCCTCCATCCACCCGATATGAAAAACTCAGGGTGTCTCTGGGGTCACTGACCAGAAGAGAATCTTTTCTTTGTCCTGGTCTGCTCAAGAATGTGATCCCAGTGAGTTCTGAATCGCCAAACAGAAAAGTCAGCTCAACACAGAGTCTGGCTTTGTCTGTAAAGAGAATTAAATCTCAATGGGCAAAAACACCTCCCAGGGAAATATGCAAGCCCAGTACCTTGCGTGAAAAAGGGAAATCCTTTTGGAAAGAACTCTCTCTCTCTTTTTTTTTTTTTTTGAGACAGGGTCTCGCTTTGTGGTTCAGGCTGGCCCTGAGCTCAGCCTCAGACTCATATCACAGCAATCCTCCCGCCTCTGCCTCCCAAGTGCTGGGATGACAGGCGTGAGCCACCATGCCCGGCACTGTGGTATGTGGTACTGATTGCTGCTGGGCATGAGTCTCCACGCCCAGTATTGTATGTGGTTATAGGGGATCGAACCCCGGTCCTTGCGCTTGCTTGAAAGACAGGCACCGGAACCACTGAGCTGAATCCCCGGCCTGGGAACTCTCTCTTTTTAAAAAATTAAATTTAGCCGTGTGGGTGATACCGAGGGTCAAACCTAGAGCTTTTACACTGAGCTGTACCTCCACTCACACCCCACCTCATTCCTCCTCCCCGTTTTTGAGACAAGGTCCCTCTAAATCTCTAAATTTGAGCCCAGGCTGTGCTCAACCTTGCAGTCTCCAGCCTGTGCCTCCTGAACTGCTGGGATTAAAGCTGGGCACCAGCAAGGCCAGCTGTTTTTTGTTTTTGTGGCGCTGATACGGAACCCTAACAAGATAGGCAAGTATGCTTAGCACTGAGCTTCACCCTAATCCAAAGACCTTTGGATTTTTAATGTCTTTGTCACCAGAAGCCAAGTACTTGTCTCCTGTGTGAATGGCTGAGGGTCAGTGCAGCAGAGCCCCAGGCTTCACATATTCAGGACCAGTAGGACAGGTGTTTGATGCTACTACCATACAGGGCCAGGGTTAAAGTGAGCTTGGTTTAAGGTGTCTGCTCAGCCAGACAGGAGCACGGTGGCCGGGGCTGTGCCCATCGGGCCTTTCCTGGGAGGGGCGGGATGAACGCCTCCAGCTGCTCAGCCCAGCTCAGCAGTCTTTAGGGAACAGGCACAGATTTCCAAGATGTCCTGGCCATAGTTCATTCCAGGGAATCAGTTCCTTGGACTGGGCGGTTTTATTAGTCCTCCACTCCAACCTGACATCATCTTGGGCCAATGAGCAAAAATTCCCCAGGCGTGGAGCAAGAAGGCATTTGAAACATTAAGAGTGCTCAGAATCTCCATTATTCTCTCTTTATTCACTATAAAAACATATGTCTTTCTTCAGTTTTATTGTTAATAATTGTACAAGTAAAGCTCACCTAACCTAAAAATCTGGAACTCAAAATATGCTCAAACCCAAAACTTTCTGAGGACTGATGTGGTGATGCGAGTGGAAAATTCCACACTATGAAATTATGTTAAATGTATAAGATCATTAAAATATTGTACACAATCACCTTCCAGCTATATGTATAAATTGTATATTAAATATGAATGAATTTAATGTTTACATCTGGGTCCTGTCCTCAAGATCTCATTATGGAAATGTCAAACTGGCAAAATCTGAAATCCAAAACACTTCCAGTTCCTTTCAGCCAGCGCATCTGCAACCTGTATGAATTCAACCCAGAACAGTCTTTTAAATATCAGAAGCCCGGGCCGGGGAGTTAGCTCAGTGGTTCCGGCGCCTGTCTTGCAAGCGCAAGGGCCCGGGTTCGATTTCCCGGTAACCACATAACAATACTGGGTGTGGAGATTCACCCCAGCAGCAACCAATACCACATACCACAGTGCCGGGCGTGGTGGCTCACGCCTGTAATCCCAGCACTCGGGAGGCAGAGGCAGGAGGATTGTGATGTGAGTTGGAGGCTGAGCTCAGGGCCAGCCTGAACCACAAAGCGAGACCCTGTCTCAAAAAAAAAAAAAAAAAAAAAAAAAAAAAATCAGAAGCCCGTGGTCACAGGAATTTCTTTTCCATGCACAGGATGTACCCTTCCCCCACATGCACAGAGGCTCTGCAGGCAACCACAATGAAGACGCTGCACCCATCTCGCCCCAACAGTGATGGCATTGACCTTTCACAGCCCTGCACCTTGTAACGCTCTCCCAGTGTCCCCCACTGGTCCCTACTGGGCTGGATTGAGCACACGATGACTGCCTGAGGGTTGGAGAAAGTCCTGATTTGTAGCATTTGTCATGTCCATGGCCCATTTCAAGCTACCAGCCTAACCACATGATACAGAGTTTTGGAAGAGGTCACACGTCTGGGGAGCTGCGCTGCTCCAGATCCCCACAGATGAATCTGTGCAGGCAGAACTTCAGACTGTGAGCTGGTTCTAACATGTGGCTGAGCAGCAGGGGAAATAGAAATGCAGGTGCAAGGCCTTGTCTCAGATACATAGGGTCATAAACCAGGAGTAGAGCCCAAGAATCTGCAATTTAGCACGTGTGCATTGGTGAGCTTTCCCACTACTGGAACAAAGTACCCAATGCCTGTACCTTAAATGAGGACAGGTTTCATTTGGCTCAGTCCAGGGTCAACTGGCTCTAAGGCGGAACCATGGTAGAAAAGCATGGTGGAGGAAAGCTACCCACCTATCTCATGGTAGTCCCAGAAGCAGAGCACAGGAGAAGAACGCCAGTGAGAGAGGTATTCTCCAAAGGCAGCCCAAAGGGTGCATTGAGGTACGAACACCAGTGGACTAATCTACTGTGCAGAACAGCAGCCTTAGGTCCCACTCACCTCTCCAGGAATCAATCCAGTCAGAGAGGTGAGATGAACTCACCTGCAGTGTGGAAAGCCCTGCAGGAGGAGACTGATGGACACCAGTGAAAAGTCAGGCCCACTGACTACAGCTTCTGTACCCTGGCTCCATACAAAAATTAGGGGGTCACTTCAGAAATTCTACTGGAGCTCCAGACATGGGTCTTTAGTCAGAGCTCCTACATGTTACAAATGCTCAGCTGGGCTTGAGGAACAAAATGTGTTTGGAAGCCCTTTAAAGAAATGTGACTAACATCCCCAGATGACTCTAGAATTCCCTTCCACATCTAATAAGCGTCATGCTGGCTGCAAGTCAGATTCAAAATGTAACCTATTTTAAAGACATTCTCTCTGGCCTACAGCTAGCAGACAGATGCTGGAGGTGTGAGGAGGCAGAGAAGGGTTTGCTTGTGAGAAGAGTTCATAGCCCGGGGGTTTCCCTTGGTTTTCCTCAGTGGTGCCTGCAGGAAATGCCTTTGTCCCACTCTTAAATAAATTCCTGCTCATGCCTTCACTTCTTTACCTTTCTCCTATATTTTGCCCTTGCCTAGAAGAGGCCCTTTTTACCTCTTGCAAAACAATACATAAGAATATTGAAGGAGGACCAGGGACAGGACTGACATAATGCTGGTGTTTCCAGAAGGCGAGAGACAGTGTCTAGAGCCAATGTGCTGCAGACGAAGGTGGATGTAGAGACTCACAGTGGGATCCCGGGGGGACCTGGGACAGTCCCCGTGACAAGACCCACTCCACTCAGAGATGTCAGAATTGAGCAAAATTGGGCAACCGCCCTCAATTACAGGTGACTCTGTGCCCATATTCCCTGCAGAAACCACTGCACACACATACCGAGAGATGGGAATCAGGATGCATGACGGCAGAAAATGTCCATCACCATCCCTCTGGGTAAACAAACTGCTCCTCCTGAACAGTGAATGATTACATTGCAATGAATGTGAACGAATCACAATTTTGCTTCTCTAGTTAAATTAGCTTAATAGCATGGAAGGAAAAATGCATAACAGAATAATGCAAAGAGTGTGGCTGAATTTACACTAAATCAAAACACTGAAGGATGCATGAAAAAGCAAACTTTAGGAAAGCAAGAGGGAGATTACAGCAAGAGTGAGGGTCACAGTTTCATGGTGGGGAGCAGCTTTAAAAGCACTGACTTGGCCAGGGATTTGGCTCAGTGGTTCCAATGCCTGCCTCACAAGTGCAAGATACTAAGTTTGATCCCTGGTACAAAAAAAAAAAAGGACTGACAGTATTCTGTTTTGGAGGTGGGGATTACACGAGCATTTGTATTGGGTGCTTTATGGTCACTATGGTACAGTTCACCGTACCTCACAAAAGGAAGGGGGGAGGGAGGCAGGGAGGGAGGGAGAAAAGAAAGAAAGAAGGATGGAAGGAAGGAAGGAAGAAAGAAAAGAAGAAAAGGAAAGGAAGTATACCAATATACTGCCTTTAATTAGCAAGTCAAGCAATAAAGGAGTGGAAAAGATCCTGTAGGTGTGTAGGGATGAGAAGTAACTGAGCTTACCTACTGTGCAAGCCTGTCAGGGATACAGAATGGCCACCTAAAAAACGCTAAAAGTCCAGAGTCATTGCCTCTGGAATGCACAAGGTGACAGGGCTAACCTCCTGAACTTTATTTACCTTTGTATCTTCCATGAGAACTATGTCCGAACTAATTTTTTGCTAAAAATTAAGAAAGAGCTTCTAATTCCAGAACTTTAGCCTTGTGTCTAGATGTCCCCCCAAAGCCTCATGTTGTCACAGGTGGCTTTTTCAGAGGTAGCTGCTCGGATTAAGGGTATGTGATTACTAGGTTGGCCCACTGATTGCTTTGGTACCACCTTAATGCCAGTAGCCTAGACAGAGTATAAAAGGAGCAGAAAGAAGCTATCCCTTGCTTGCTTTACTACCTACTGCCTGCCATGGACGGTCTCTCCTCTGTGATGCCCCTCCGCCAGCCTCCTTGCCTTGCAGCCGGCCACCTAAATGGACTGAAGCCTCTACAAACTGTGAGCCAAATAAACCTTTCCTCCCTCAGCTCTGGGGGTGGGGTATTTGTCTCAGCAGTAAGAGAAAAGTAAGACACAAGTTAAGGCACAGATATTTTCAGTTCAAGGCCAATTTGGGCAACTTAGTGAGATAAGAAAAAATAAAAGAGAAAAAAGAAAAATCCCTTTTGAGGGATCCTCCTGGTCTGTCTAGAACACAGCCTTACACAGGTACTCAGTAAGGAGGAAGGACTGGCTGTAGCTCAGCAGTAGAGCCCTGAGTTCAGTTCCCTGCAAAGACAGGAGGGTGAGGGGGGTAACAGGCAACAGAGAGCACAAGCAGGCTGCAGAAAGAACCTGGTTCTACTCTGGTGTAGAGACATCGCTGCAGTTGGCTCCCCCCTCCGACAGACAGATGCTTCAGTGCCCCTGTGCTGTCCTTGTCCCCTTGGAAGGCTGGTGCCCAGCCAGTTCCAGAACGGCCAGGAAAGTGGAAAATCCCTGAGTGATGCGCCAGCCCTTCAGCCTCAGTTAAAGGCAAAGTGACAAGAAAGGTCTTGAATACCAGTGAGCTTCATGTACATCTCCCCTGTCCAGCAGTGACAGGGCAAAACCTCTCAGGCAGCTCGAAGCTTGGGATGGATAGAGATGATGCTTCAGGCTCAGGAAAGGGAATCAGGGGACAACAGAGTCATGAAGCCTCTCACCGTGCTGGCCACGAAGGGCCAACTGAGGCATGAAACAGATTCCTGGGTCCCGCTCCTACTCCAAGGATCAACCCGAGGAGCCACGAACCAGCATCTCCAAACACCTCGCTTCCGGTGATCTCTGTAACCTGGCAAGTCCGGGGAAGAATGCTGTGTCATTCGGCTTGAGTCACCTGCGAGGACGGCACCTGCCCCTAAAGCACCAGGAGAAGCAAACACAATGAAGACTGACGGTGTTTGGCACTGAGTCTGATCGGCGCTAACCACTAACAAACACTGGCTGCTGTTGTTCTCAGGATGCGGTCTCTGCCCTGAGGAAGCTCGCAGTCTAGACAGGGAGGCAGGCAGGTCAATGGAACTACAAGGGCCCAGAGGCACTCATGAAGCACAGTGCAGGGAGAAGCTCTTCTCCCAGTGTTCCTCCAACACACAGCCTGGACTGTCAGGATCTGCAGTCACAGGGGACTGGTTCAAATGTTTAACTCAGCAACATGCACAGGAAACCCGAATGTTAATTTTTTAATCCAATTAGCATACACTTCCTGAGGTTCCGCATAGGTAACAAAGGCAAACTCATCTATAGTATTTATTAGGCTCTTGACACACACTAGGTCAGAGCAAAGTAAGTGCTGTTCTCTTCCTCAGTTTTATAGACGGGGGGTAAAGGTTCAGATAGGTTATACAGATAGCCCAAGATCACACAACTGTTGGCCCTCTGGCTCCTGAATTCACTCCTTGCCCCCTCTGGCTTCAAACTCCTGGCATCAAGTGACTATCCTGCCTCAGCCTACTGAATAGTAGGGACTAGAGGCACAATCTGTATTTATGCACTTAAGCTCTGTAGGGTCAAGATCTCACAGCAGCTGCCCACTTGGAGTTGGGGAGCACAGACTTCAGTTGTCAAAGATCCAGTGGTCCTGCACACAAGATCATCAGCCACAGCCAGTGTGGGAGCTACCTGGGCTTCCAGCAACATGGGGGTAGGGTGCGGTGGGGGATCACTGAGAAACTTGATGGACTAGAATGAAGCTGTTCAAAATGTGAAGTCCAGCAAAATTTGTAAAACAAGTAGAAGTACCAAGGGGAAAATACAAGTGGCACATTTCCTGTAACTTCTGATGATGTCAGTTTGAAGCTGCTCCATAACACACTACAAGTGTCCCCAAGGGGCACAAGGATGACACAGGGGCACTGTATTCTGCCTATTAGCGTTGGAAACCAGTGTGATGGTGTCCCTAAAGCTAAGGTGAAAATTAGGTTTATTTGTTGGTTGGCAGATTGATTGTGGTACTGGGAACTGAACCCAGGGTCCTCAACACTGAGCTACACCCTCCAGCCCTTTTGTGTTTTTAACATTAGGATAGCATCTCCCCAGATCACTAGGTTTTTCAGGTTTGGATCAAATCCGTAATCCTCCTGCCTCAGCCTTCTAAAGTGCTGGAATTACAGTTGTGAGTCATCATTTCTGACTGAAACTGGATTCATTTATTTAGTCATCCTATCTTTTTCTTTTTCTGTCCTGCATTTCTAGAGGAAACAAAGACTGTTTTCTTCTTTTAGAACACGTGACTCCTATTTTACATTCATCCTTGAGTGAGGTCTTCATAGTACATCCTTTAAATGGGACTGCTCTGTACGAAATTACATTCATTACCTCTGAAATTACATCAACCAAGTTATAGCCCAGAAGTTCAACTATATTTTTTTAAAAACTAAAAATAGATAAAAGAAACAGGTGAATTTTCACTTTCCCAATGTTAAATAATATGCAATGCATGTTCTGCTATAAAATTGGGAGATTTTTTCTAAAAGAATCCTACAAAAGAAAGAACAACAGGCAATCGATGCCTAAGCAACATTACTGCAGTCAGTCAGCACCAAGGAAGGGGAGAGATGGGAAGGATAAGATATGAGGTCCCCAAAGCTGCAGGGGCAACATGGACACAGGGCACCCAGTCTCCCTAGTGCGAGGAGACTCTGAAGAGAGGGCCTCCCCATGTGACACTGTCTTAGCAGAGGTGACCGTTCAGAGAAATAGTTATAAAATGTTTGCTAGGAAAGGTTTCTAACTAGCATGTCTAACTGCATTCCCAGTTTGCTTGCTAACTCTGGGGTCCAGGGGACTCTTCAAATCTTGATCCTATCGCCTAATAACTGGCTAGCATTCCACCCTGGCTATCAGCCTCAATTTCTTCATGTGAACCAGAGGTATAATAATTCCAATTTGTGAAGTATGGTGATACACACCTGTAATCCTAGCTACTTGAGAGACTGAGGCAGGAAGATCACAAGTTCAATGCTAGCCTGGGGAAATGAGCAAGATTCTATCCCAAACAGAAAAAGACCGAGACTGAGAACAAGACAGAGACAGAGGACAGAGAGAGAAGGAAGGAGAGAGACAAGGAGAAAGAGGAGAGAGAGAGTTGGGACAAGGATGTAGCTCTTTGGTTCTGTACTTGCCTGGGATGTTCAAGGCCCTCAACACATTTTTTTTTTTTTAAGAAAAGACAAGCTTCATATCGCAGAGCCCTTATGAAGCCTGAAGGCAATGATGCTTGTGAGTGCTGGCTACGGTGGGCCAGTGGGTATAGGCGTACCGATGTCCGGTGCGCATGGCAGGTGCTCAGCCAAGGTGACTGCTTTCCTGTAGAGATCTAAGCTGAACTGCTGCTGAAGCCTTCATTTGGCAGCTTTGGCAATTCATAAGATGTCATTCATCTAGAAGTTATCTTGCAAGCTCTGTTCTCAAACATCGCCAAGAACTTGAAAGTATGCAGAAGAGGCTGAGGTAGATGTCCAGGAATGTGTTCCCAAAACTGGGGTTTGTCATAGGGGAGCTTCTGAGGCCGCGAACACACGTGCTCATGCCTTAAACATCTCGGATCAGATAACCCAGCAGAGAGATGACTCTGGCAGCTCAATGGAGCCCAGTGGCTGGCAGCATGTAAGAAGGTGTGCAATGTCCACACTCACAATGAGGTAAAGCCACAGTGAGACGCCTACTGAGCACCGCACAGGATGGTTACAAGGCGAAAGACTGCTGGGTGTGGGCCACAGGCACTGGGGTGGGGTGGGAAGATTGCAATTTAAAGGCTAGCAAGGGCAATTTAGTGAGATCTTGTCTCAGAATAAAAAATAAAAAGGACTGAGGGGTGTTGCTCAGCACTAGTATCCCTGGTTAAATACCCAGTACTGGGGTGGGGGGCAAAACAAGTCAAAACAGAAACTTCATCATACTCATTGCTGTTACGGCTGTGGAGAAACAACCAGAAGGGCGTTGCACCCCTGATGGGGATGTACAACAGTGCAGTCACTTTGGAAAGTGACTTGGAAGTATCTACCACAATTAAATATGTGTCCACGCTAGGTCTCAGCAATTTTAATTCTGTGACTGAACACATCATCATGTCCTCAAAAAACAAAAAAAATGGGCTGGGGATTTAGCTCAGTGGCTCCGGCGCCTGTCTTGCATGTGCAAGGGCCTGGGTTCGATCCCCGGTAACCACATACAACAATGCCAGGTGTGCAGACTCACGCCCAGCAGCAATCAGTACCACATACCACAGTGCTGTGCGTGGTGGCTCACGCCTGTCATCCCAGCACCTGGGAGGCACAGGCAGGAGGACCGCTGTGATGTGAGTTTGAGGCTGAGCTCAGGGCCAGCCAGAACTACAAAGTGAGACCCTGTCTCAAAAAAAAAAAAAAAAAAAGAGCATCTAACGGCACTTTTTATAATGACTCAAATCTGGATACAAATGAAGTGTCCATCAGCAAAGGAACTGGTAAAAAAAAACTGTGGTAAGAGCCATACATAGGAATTCCACATGGCAATGAAAAAGCAACCTAGTGTTGCCCTCAACAATTAAAAATCTCCCGGACATAATGTTCAACAAAAGCAGCCAGACACAGTGGAGCCTCTGCTGCTTTCCAGTCATAGAAAGTCTAAGGATAAGACAACTATTCCGTAGTGACAGAAGTCAGAACAGAGCTGACATGGTAGGGGTGGGCTGAGGCCTGAGGGCATCTGTAGGATGAGCTGCCTTACCTACCTTGATATGGGTGGTGGTTCCCTGTGTACCATGGTGCCATAGCAGGCTGTTTTTTTATCACTGAGAGCTCTAAAAGGCTTGCCATCACTGGTGTGGATATATACAGGAGCTCGCTGACCCGTATGCTTGGACCAGGGCACCCATGTGAGAGTTTGGCCTCTATCCCAAAAAATAAAATAGGAAAAATGGGGGAGAAGAAACACACAATATTTGATGATATTTTAATTCAGCGCCAAACTTGCAGCAGAATATTAGCAACACCCCATGATTCACCAGGAGATTTGCATTTACTAGATGGAAATGGACTGTATGGTCAGGATGTTACAGACACTAGCTGTGATCACCATTTCCATTTTACTGACTGGCAAATTGAGGCTCAGAGATGTTAAGTAACTTGCCCAAAGTCACAAAGCTAAGTCAGTGAACAAACCAGGGGTCCAAGCTTTCTCTGTTTGCTTACAAGACCTATAGTCTTATCCACCACATCAAACAACTGGCTCCTCGTAGCCAATGAGAAAGGCAGAGGAGTAGACAGCTTATATTACCAAGATTTCTGCACAAGACTGACTTTCTAAATGAAATTATTTTCTCATTATAAAAGCAATAAAAAGTTATAGGAAATTTGAATATTTCAGAACAAAAAAAACTTCTATATTTTCTTGCACCTATACTGAAAAACAGATTATGGAAGATTTCTTTTCTACAAAAGAAAAAAAAAAAAAAGGTTGATGCTCTAGGGGTAGGTAACAGTGGCCTGGTAAATCCAGCTGCATTTCTTGACAGTGCCAGATGTTGTGCTGCATTATTTTTAGGAACACTGAGCCAACTAGGAGACCACGAGGCCTCCGGGAGAGTCTGACAGGCTCGAGTGTGCAATAATTGCAGCTTTCTGCTCCTACACAGTCGCTGCAGAAAGTCAGGTCGGTCTCCTTGAAGGCAGTATTTTAAATGAGAACAGTTGGTGCTGGAGGTGGCAAGATGGGCTGCAATGAGACAGGCATGGGACAGTCAGGTTTTGAGGTGGGAGAGAGAGACATGCAATAAAAGGCTTGTTTCTGTGGGTGAGGGAAACTGAGGCTCCCTCCGGGAAGGAGGCCACAGGAATAAAGCTGGCAATGGGGCCACCTGGGCAAGGCTTGGTTGCTAGAACACACCTCCAGGAGGAAGGAAGATCTGGCTTTGAGTTCCGCCTCCATTTACCAAGGAGGTGACTGAGTAAGTCTCAACCTGCAGAAGTCTCCGTTCACTGGTCCATAAAACAGGGCTATCTGTGTTTTGGATAAATATGCCCTAAAATCCTCGCCTATGGCTGGGACTGCAAGGAGGGGGGACCCTGAGGGGGTGAGGCCTGGTGGCCTCAGGTAGTCAGGTGTTGGGGGTGTGTCCTTGGAGAAGACCTGGGACCCCAGCCCACCTCTTCTTCTCTCTTATACTCAGTCATGAAGTAAACAACCTGCTGCCTGCCATGCTCCCACCGCGTGGTACCTTATCAACAAGTCGTAGACTGAAACCTCTAAAACATGGAGCCAACACAAGCCTCTTCTCATTATAAGCTGTAAGCACAGGTATTTGATTACAGTACTGGAAACCTAACAGAGTAGTGTAAGAAGACTTTCTCCTCAGCAGAGCATAATAAGAAGTAAAATGGTGGGCCAGGGAGTTAGCTCAGTGGTTCCGGCGCCTGTCTCGCAAGCGCAAGGACCCAGGTTCGATTCCCCGGTAACCACATAACAATACTGGGTATGGAGACCCACATCCAGCAGCAACCAGTACCACATACCACAGTGCCGGGCGTGGTGGCTCACGCCTGTAATCCCAGCACTTGGGAGGCAGAGGCAGGAGGATTGTGATGTGAGTTTGAGGCTGAGCTCAGGGCCAGCCTGAACCACAAAGCGAGACCCTGTCTCCAAAAACCTAAAAAAAAAAAAGAAGTAAAATGGTACACAGTGCAAAGTATGTGGTTAAAAAAAAATTATTAAATTGGAGAGAGAATGCAGCTACTATGGAATACGAAAATACTTATTTTTCTACCCAATATTTCAACACATTTCCTATAAATCATCAGATAGGTTTAGTTTGTGTTATCATATGCAGTTATATTTCTAACTATCTGTAGTTTGCTCTACTGACAAGGCTAGTTCCATTTTGCAGTTAGTGCATGAAGATGAGGGCTGCAGCACAGCAATTAGACAGACAGCCGCCACCTTCTAACTGTCCTCCGAAATTCTGGCTTCAAAAGCCCCCTGAGGCCTGGTGTGGATGAACACAGATGAACTCCGTCAGTCTTGCCTGGTGACTTTTTAAAAATGTATCTCTGCATTCTCAGCTGCTGCCGCCCAGACTGAACCTTTAGAAATATCCCAGGCATTTTGAATGAGTGGAGGGTATAGACCTCTCTCATCCCATTCGACTGGCAGCAGCTCTGTGCATTCAGCGTTGCCTTTGAGAGAAATGGAAACACATGCACCAGTTTATTTTTAACCTGCCACTCCACAAGTGTAACAAGTTGACAAATAATTGAGAGATTCTTTCAATCATAGTCAGTGATTCTGAAGTGGTACATGCTATCTTGATAGCTGACTCACAAGCCAGGGCAGACAACCCAGGTCAAGAATGCCATGGACTAAGACACTAAACGTGTCCACCAGATGGTACAAGAAGGGCCTGGAGCTGTGTGTGGTGGAGCTGTGTGATCCTGGCTTGGGCAGTCTGGTGACTTCGCAAGACCTGTCTCAAAATGAAAACTAGAAACTAGGGCTGGTAATATAGCTCAGTGTGAAAATCTTGGGTTTAATCGCCAGTACTAGGAGAAAAAAAAAAAAAAAAAGAAATAACATTCTAGAACCTTCAGCCAAAGCATCCTAACTCCTAAAAAGAAAACATGAACGTTTCAACTACTCACTAAGGTTTGAATGTTTCACTACTAAGATGTGAGAAACATCTGTCTCCAAACAACGTACATTCTCATAAGGGATGATTCATCTCACTTCTGTCATTTTTACTTGGCAAATGTGCCCTACACACACATCTACTTCTGCCCATCTCCCCTGCCACTGGGTCATCCTGCTCTGCCCTAGCACCACGCTGGACTGAACCCCCAGCCGGGACTGAACCCAGGGCCTTGTGCATGTCGAGCAACTGTTTTACTGATACACTGCATCCCTATCCCTTTTGAAAATTTTAGACACGATCTCCCTAAGTTCCACAGGCTGACCTTGAATTTGTGATCCTCCTGCCTCAGCCTCCTGAGTAGCTGGGATTACAGGGAGGCATCACACGGGCAGCTATAAAATCCTTCTGATGCTACCATCGGATCAACTCCAAAGTCTCTACCATGGCCCTGGAGCCACTGCCCTCTCCGGCTGCACCGCAAGGGTGAATTCTACACAGCAATGAAAAAGCCACCTAGTGCTGTCCTCAACAATTAAAAATCTCCCAGACATAATGTCCAACAAAAGCAGCCAGACACAATGGAGCCTCTGCTGTGTTTTCAGTTAGAAGTCTGAGGAAGAAAACTATTCTGTAGTGACAGCAGTCAGAACAGAGCTGACGCAGTGGGGGTGGGCTGAGGCCTGAGAGCACATACTGCCCTTCTGAAACTCAAGAACATCCCTCACCCTAGAAAGCCCTGTCTGCCTCTCACCTCTAGTTAAGTCCTCCGGCTTATGTCCCAAGCCCCCAAATTCCTCCCAGCACCCAGACCTTGAAAGGTCTCACAGCACTTTGCAGTGAAGTATTCCTGTGACTTCTTGAGCAGCTGCTTCTCGGGAGCTGCCCTCTCTGCCAGACCGTTTCCCGCAGAGCATGGTGCTGGCTTATGTTTTCCATTGCACGCCAGCACCTGCCTGGTCTGGTCCATTGCCCAGAGCAGGCACTCAAGCAGGCCTTCTTGAACCCATGAACAGAAGCCTACTCTAGCTCCCTGTGAACATCCCAAGTCTTCTCTCAGCTGCCAGGATGAGGACACACATCCTTCGCAGGAACACCAAGGAGCTCCTGTTCTGTGGGAGCTCTAGTTTAGTATCGAAGATGCACACTTGTACCCTGACTGCAGCACGTACCACCAGGATACCCACTGCCTCACTGCGAGGACCCTGGACGCTTACAGCTTCCCTTTTCTCGCCTATAGCATGGTTTCCTCCTAAACCTTACCATAGGGGGAACTTCGACAGTATAAGTCCCTGACTTACAAGCCAACGTAGCTCATTTGTAAGGCGGATTTGTTCGTAAGTTGGCTAAAGTGAGTCTTGTACACACTGAAGACAAACATACTGTGTAAAGCATAAAAAAACCAAACACACACACACACACACACACACACACACACACACAAAAGACGAGTGACGGCCACTCTCTCAGTTACTCTCACTTTTGTTTCCATGGTCCTTGCTTTGCTCTTCCCAGCCGTCCCCTCCACATCACCCCACTCTTCCTCTTGCTTCTGGACATCCGGGGCTCTGACTGAGCAATGTACTGCTGTACATGGTCACACTGTAGTCAGCACAGGGCAGCGTGACCAGGACAAGGTCTGGGGGACATGTGAGCTACTTCTGGGATTTGTTGCAGTTGTCAATACTCATAATTCCAGGTCCCTTCATAACTGTGAAAGTTCACAACTCACATGTTTATAAGTTGGGGACTTAGGGTATTTAAATTAATTAACTGAGATTACATATAACAATCTACCAGACAACTGCCAGGCACACAACAGGTGTGTTATTGTGATACAATGAGAAATAGACATTTTGGTTTTTATCCTGTTTTCCTGACACAGTTTCTAAAACTCTGGGAATCTTGCAGTAACAACGGTCTTTCTGTTTGGTAATGAGATGACTGACAGCTGGGAGCCCCAGGATAGCCTTAGGGGCAGGGGTGGTTGCCAAGGGAACCTAATTAAAGGGATGAAACTTTCAGCACCACCTCACTCTCTGGGAAGGGGAGGGTTGGTCACTAAAGACCAATGGTTTAATCAATCATGTCTACTTAACAAAGTGACCATAAAAATCCCAAAGGCAAGAGCGTCTCTCTCTCTCTTCTTCGTTCTTCCCCTGAGCTCCCCCTTCCATCTCCTCTTCTCTTTAGTCCCTCCTTCTCCCCCTCTTCCTTTCCCCCCTTTTCCAGGCACTCTGAGGTGGACAGACCGCCTCTGCCAACATCTCCGCCACTATGTACTGCCTCACTACAGGGCCAAGGGCAACAAAGCCCCACAACCATGGGCTGCAACCTCTGAAACCCTGAGCCACACAGACTCTCCTTAGGCTGAGTGAGGCAGGAGGGTCACAAGGCTGAACCCAGCCTGGACAACTTGTTGACCTTGTCTCAAAATATAAAAGACTGGAGACATAATGAGCCCCTGGGTTCACCCCCAGTACCAAAAGACAGACAACCATCATCATCAACAACAAAAACCGAACCTGAAGCCCAGCAAAAAATCTGACTCCGAGAATTTCTGTTGTGCTTCCTGTGTATTTATTGAGCTGTACTATAAACACTATTTATTTAGCTGTACTATAAGTAGTTGATTTGTATATAGTGGTTAGTAAGTCCAAAGATAAAGTTTTTCTTTTCTATCTATCTATCTATCTATCTATATTATTATATTAGATGGTATTTTTGATCCATGAAGCTGTTACTTCGATCTATTTGATCACTGTCTGGAACAATGTTGTGCAACAAAAAAGTGGAATTTTATTTTCCTAAAAAAAATAACTTTTCCTCTTTTTAAGTCATTTATCTCAGGTAATTTGCCACAGCAACAGAAGCCCAACAAGCACAGAAATTTAATACTGGGAATAGAGACGTTGTTGTCATGCTTTAATTCAGTTATGAATTAAGTAGGAAATCTGAGAGGTCCAAAGTAGAGGTGCAGTGATCAGCCATATCGATAAGAATTTTAAAAAGAATAAACAGTGAACTAGGGCTTTGGGCCAAAAGTGAGTTTCCTCAGGCAACATGTGTTACAGCTCCTCCCTACTAAGCTCCTGAGTTTGAGGAATTTATAATGCAAAACAGCCAGTTTTACTCTAAAATCTAAAATCTTGGTTTCTTTTATACTGTACATTCTGAGTTCCAATTGGTCATTTTCAATTCACAGACCTACCCTATGGTTGGTGGCCAATAAATAACTGAGTATTTCCCAAGCTCCACTTCTGCTTAAAAAGTTCTAGACCCCTGTGCCATGCAGAAATTTACTTTCAGGGTTCCTTCTTTTTGGAGAAACCAGGATCCTTTCCTCTTCTCCTTATTTCTAGTTAAAACTTCCCTGACTTCCTCCTTTTTGTTTACAGCTTCATTCCTCAAAACCACAAGCTTAGCTTGTACAGAATTAACTGCTTCTCTATGACTGTTTCTTGTGATATGCTTCAGAGGCCTTTGATTTGCAGGAGGAATCTAGAGATTTGGAGATGCAGGCTCGGAAAAACTTGAATGTGGTGAGCTATCAACATACTGGGCAAGAGAGGTTCTGATGGCAACAAGAACCCTCTTGGGGAAGGTACTAAAAGTCATGCAGGCCACATTCTGTCAAAGAACTTGCCTTTTACATTTTGTTCATGGTAGGAGGCACCAAGATGAAATTTCAAGGCAGCTTAGCATTCGGTATCATTTAAAGTTATAAAGGATATGCTGTCTGAGAAAGCAAAAAGAAGCCAAGTATTCTGCACGAGGAAATAGGAAAGATGCCTTGAGAGCATGTCAGGAATCTGTCAAACCCACCAATCAAAGGCTCAAGGATGTACAAGTGTCAGGGAGAAGGGCGTGCCCTGAGTGGCAGCCACAAT
This sequence comes from Petromus typicus, assembly GCA_004026965.1. Taxonomy (NCBI): domain Eukaryota; kingdom Metazoa; phylum Chordata; class Mammalia; order Rodentia; family Petromuridae; genus Petromus; species Petromus typicus. Next base: position 15,216 of record PVIR01001104.1, on the reverse strand, counting down.
GCTGGACAGCAGCTGGAAATGCATCCTTCACACTTAAGAGACATGAATATTTTATGATGGAATTTGGGGAAAGACAGCATGAATTGTTTACACTGAACTTATATTAACTATAGATAAAAAGAGCTGGATAATGCAAATGTGGGAAGGTTTTGGGGTAGCAAAACAAGAAGCACTTGTTGCTAGGGTTGCTTGGGCAGTGGCTTGGAAAGTTTACAGAGCAGCAGTACATATAGGCTCCTGAGAGGTAAGTCATTAGGGATTTTAAATCATAGTTTTAATACATATTTAAAAATATGGAACTGACTTTTATTGGTTTCAGCCCAATAGCTGTCAACTGTCCCTCTGGCCTTTGTAATTAAATGTAGGACATCTCAAAATTTTGTTTTATCAATGAGAATGTAATTAGTATAAATACTGTTTATTGAGTTCCGGGTGTTTGTTAGGGCACTAGTCTTCAAAACTGTCTATGATAGTATTATCATCTCTATTTGTCAGATGAGAAAACTTCGGCTTAAAAAGGTTAATGATTTTTCTAAGATGCCAAGGTGAGGTATGACTTCTTGTTTTTATGCCTATTCTATTGCTTTTAGGAAAATGTCAAAAGCATGAATTAAAAGTCTAATGTTTTCAATTTATAAAGACATCTTCAATAACTGCACAAAGGAAATTAAATTCCTTTAAAGCCATTTCTAGGGAATTTATTCTCAGACATTAATTTGAAGTGCATGCAAAGATTTAGAAATGAAACCAACTTCACCTGCAATATACCTGTAGTGGGAACATTTAGAAAGAAGTATCCAATAGGAAAATAACTAAATTATGTAGCCAGTCATGTAAAATAAACTTGATAACACAGGGAGAGATGTTTATAATTAGATTTAAAAATAGGAGCATGTGAAAATAAATTGCTATGCATTATGATTTCATAAATGTAAAATTAAATATAGAGATGTAGTCTCAAAAAAAAGATGAAACACAGCAACAAGAAATTTAAAAGACCCATGTTAGCTAAAATAATCTTGAAAAAAAAATTAGAGGATTTGCAATTCCTTACTTCAAGACTTACATGGTACTGTATAAAACAGACAGAGATCAAAGGAACAGAACTGAGGCAGGAACTATGTGTTTATGAGAGACAGAAAAAAAAAGAGAAGGAGGGAGGGAGGGGGACAGAGAATTCCAAGTAAAAAGCAAAGCAGCTGGGCATGATAGCACATGCCTACAACCCCAGCATTTAAGAGGCAGAGACAGGAGGATCACTGTGAGTTCAAGGCCAGCCTGAGCTCCACAGTAAGTTCAAGGCCAGCCTGAACTACACAGAGAGACCCTGTCTCAAAAAAAAAAAAGACTATAGTGCCAGGGATTTAGCTCAGTGGTGCCATGCCTGCTTGATAAGAGCAAGGTCCTGAGTTCAATCCCCATGCCAAAGAAAGGCCCTTTGTATTTCCTTTGTATTTATAGTCAATTGATTTTCCACAAGAGTGACAATGAGGGTAAATAATCTCTTTTAATAAAGTTTACCAGACAAATGGATAGCGACATGGAAAAGAAAGAAGTTGGCCTTTACTTTACAAACACTAACTCAAAGTGGATCAAGGACCCAAATTAAAAGTGCTGAACCTTAGAATTCTGAGAAAAAAATAAGTCTTTTGACTTTGAGTTAAGATCTTTTCTTATGAATGACACCAAAAGCAAAGACAACAGGGGTAAACAAATTGTATATTAACAGCATTGAAAACCTGTGTGCCATAAAAGATATCACCTAGAAAAAGTAAAAACAGCCGAGTGCAGTGGCCCAGGCCTGTAATCTCAACTCCTCGGGAAACAGGCAGGAGACTCACAAGTTCGAGCCCACCCTGGACAACTTAGTTAGACTCTGTCTCAAATTATTTTCAAAAGGGGATGGAGCTAGGGATGTCGCTCAGTGGTGGAGTGCCCAGAGTTTGGTCCCTATTGACCCTCCCCTCACACATGCAGGGAGAGAGAAAAGACAACTTACAGAATTGTCAACCATGTATCTGATAAAGAGTTTGAACATGAAGAACTCTTACTATTCAATAATAAAAATTTGATGAACCATTTTTTTTAAAGGACTAAGGATCTGAATAGATATTTCTCCAAAGCAGATATGCTAGGGCTAATATGGCTAACATAAAAGATACTCATCAGCATTATGTATCAGGAAAATAGAAATCAAACTACAGCGACGTACTATTTTATACCCACTAGGATGACTGTAATTCAGCCAACAGATAATAACAAGAGTTGGCAAGGATTCGTAAGAATGGAAATCCTCATACACTGCTGTGTAAATCTGTCTGGCAGTTCTTCAGACAGTAAATCCTTGAGTTACCATATGGCCCAGCAATTCCACTCCTAAGTATGTGCCCAGGAGAAATGAAGATGTATGCCCACACAACTCCTGGGACATAGATGTTCAAGGCAACATTATTCACCTTTGTCCCAAGGCAAGAGAACCTGATGCATATTATATACATGATCTCACCTGCATCTCCTAGGGTCCTTGGAGGAGGGTATTTTTATTATTTTCATTACGTAAATAAGGGGACTGAAACTTGGAGAGGCTAAGTATCTTGTTTAAAGTCAGTAAGAGTGTGTAGGTGACCATTAGCTCAAGTTTTGTTTTGTTGAAACTCAAATTGTTTTCAGTTGGGCTTTGAGATGCAGGTGTTAATTTCGTTTTACAGTTATCAGATGAATAATCAGGAAGGTAAAGTGCACTATTAGGAAGCTTCTAGCTGGAGATCTAACGCAGGTCTTGGGATTCTTACATTTCCAACATTATTAGATACTTTTCCTGAACGGTTGAGAATGTCACTTTGAAACTTCTTCAGAGATGTGTCTGGATGCCACGAAAAGCAGAAGAGGGTAATTCCAATGCGTCCCGCAACAACAGAACACGCAAAGGACTCCTCAGTCCCCACCATCTCCTTTCTGCTCGGATGGAGTAAGTCAAGGCACTTTTGCCAGTTTTCCTAGGATAGTAGGCTAGAACTCTTGATACTTAGCTGGATTTTTCATAATGAGAATGTATTCTTTAGATAAGGCAACGGTTTTGAACTATATAAGTGGAATGATCTGTCCTTTTAAACATCTGCCCTCCATACTCTGTGCCTTTAAATTCTTCCATGTCCTGGGCTAATGAGCATTGAATCTGAAAATTGGCAAGACACTTTAGCCGCTCAGATCCTAAATTTAGATCCGAAGGGTGAGTACCATGTGTCAACAGTGCTCACATAGAGGAGGCAGGATGAGTTGGCAGCAGGATCACTGAGCTTTAAGCCAGGCTAATAGGCATAAAGCAGTGTGAGCTTTGTGCCCTTTGCAGTGGAATCAGAGGCTGGGTCCGGATGGGCTTTATAGGAAACTGGAAACCAACAAATTCTCCCAGGCATTTTTCCCTGCAAAAAGAAACACATGCACTGGGCCAGGGATTTGGCTCATTGGTTCCAGCGTCTGTCTTGCAAGCACAAGGACTGGTTCGATCCCCCGATCCCCGATTAATCACATACAATACTGGGTGTGGAGACTCACACCCAGCAGCAACCAGTACCACATACCACAATGCCGGGTATGGTAGCTTACGCTTGTAATCCCAGCACTTGGGAGGCAGAGACAGGAGGATTGCAGTGATGTGAGTTTGAGGCTGAAGCTCAGGGCCAGCCTGAACTACAAAGCAAGACCCTGTCTCAAAAAAAAAAAAAAAAAAAAAAAAAGAAACACATGCACTGCAGCATCATCATGAGGTGGGGAAGATGGAGAGCCCTGGGTATACTGTTCAACTTCTCTGTGCCTCAGTTTCTTCATCTAGAAAATAGAGACTACAATAATACCATCTTCTTTCTGATCTCTGTCCACTGACCAGAGGAAAAGCTGTGAAAACAGCAGAGTAGCAGACCTTAGCCCCTTCACAGCTGTGTGATCTCAAATGATTTACCTTCTGATCACTTCCTCCCCTGACAGATGACAGCAATAAGACTTTCCATTCCATCGATTTTCTGTGAAGACTGGAAACAATATAAATGCCGGACAAGGTAGCAGGCACTCAATGAACTAGTATTCTGAGGATCAAGGCATGTTCTTGGGCACCTAGTAGCTGGCAGCTAAGAGGATAGGCAATACTGCAGCTGGGACAAGACATGACATGTCAGGGGCAACCTCTCATCAAATCCCTGCTTCCCTAAAGAAAGACTCACCTTTGGGGATGACAGATTCAAATGTGGTGACGGGCGGTTGTCCTCACTGCATAGTAAATGTTTTCCACCTTCTCAAATACATGATTGACTACACACAAATCTCCTTTAAAGATCTCTATTCTCTCTCCCGGTCTCTCCTGGATTTTTTGTCTTTCTCTTCCTTCTCCTCCTCCACCCCTTCTTTGTTTCTTCAGTGCCGGGGGGTCAAACCCAGGGTCTTGCAAGACCTCAGCCCTCCCTTAAATTGCCAATCCATGCTTCTTCTCCTTCAACTTTGAAACCTCTAAAGTTATTCTCTGTCCCTCAAGTGTCCTACCCCATTCCCTATCTGAGCAGAATGCTCACCATCTGTTGTTCTTGCCTTTAAATATGAAACCAAAGCCCTAAACTCAACCACCACCACCTTTGGTCTTCCAAGACCTTTGGCCTCTTGTTGGAGGCAAAAAATTCTATTGCAAATATATAATGAGATATTTGGTTTTGTTCTTATGGGCACTTCCTGGTGCATCCCTTCTGTTTTCCTAAGTAGAAAACCAAACTCATTTAGCCAGGAAATTTCAGAGTTGGGCCAAGAATTCAGGGTCCAGGGATTTAGCTCAATGGTTCCAGTGCCTCCCTTGTAAGCACAAGGTCCCGAATTCGATTCCCAGTAACCACATACAACAATGCCGGGCATGGTGGCTCACGCCTGTAATCCCAGCACTCAGGAGGCAGAGGCAGGAGGATTACTGTGAGTTTCCAGGCTCATCTGAGCTACATAGTGATATCAGGGCCAGCCTAAACTACAAAGTGAAACCCTGTCTCAAAATAAAAAAAAGAAATCAGATCCTCTGCATTTTACTCAGATGGAACTGCATTAGTAGAGAAGCCTTCCAAAGGAAGATTTTGAATCCAAAGCTATTACTTTGGATCTATAGTATTAGTGCTTTGCTGATGTTTTATAACACATTCTCTACTAAGAATAAACCAATCTAATCACTTTCTCTGACTTGAGCCTAATCCACCATTATAAATTTTCCCTAGGAGAGTCTCATCTGAAGTTGGCCTCAGGATCCACTGCTCTAGGTACATTACCTAATTTTTGCTGACATCTTTAAAGTATTACTAAAACCAGACACCAGATATCAGCAGTTCACTTTGTGCCAGCCATCTGTATAACACCACATGTGGCTATATTATCACAAGAAGCCTAGTGACAAGTCCTATCTGTCCCAATGTAATACAGGAGAAAACCGAGCTCAAGAGTAAGAGTCACTCCCCTGTGACCACAATGACTGTGACAAGTAGACTCCCAAAGCCAATGTGCTTCAGAACAGCACATATTAGTCATACGTTGAACACACTGATAGTAATAATAGTTTCCTTTTATTGATTACTTATTATGAGCCAGACACTATTCTAGTTTATTAAATCTTCACTAAAACAAACAACAAACAAATTTGTGGAAGCTATGGCTGGGGCTCAGTGCTGAAGTATTTGCCTAATATGAGACCTTGGATTCATGTCTATCATTGCAAAAAAGCCAAATTAAAAAAACCCTATATAGTGGTTACAAATATTAGTATTACCACTATATTATTATTATTTTGCTATACAGAGTCAAAGAAAGATTACTAGTGCCTATGTGAAAAATGGGAAACTTATTCAACCTGGTTGTGAACTTTCCAGAGGTTGTACATTTATCTAGGTTTTATAAAAGCCTTCTACATTTACACAATTACAAAGAAGCATGCTAAACAATTCAATGAAACAGGGAGGAGCTAGTTGGGCTGGAAATGTTCATTTACATAAATTCAAATTTAGGATCTTGAACTGTTTGCCTAACCCATGGGAAAGGAAATCATCTTTCATTTACTTTAGTTTTATTCTCATTTCTTCTTCATCCCTTCTTTCTCTCTCCTTCCCTTCCTTCCCTCCAAGAGAGGGGTTCTCAGGGTCCTGCTATATTGCCCAGGCTAAGATTGGACTCCTGGACACAAACAATCCTCAGGCTTCAGGCTCCAGACTAGCTGGGACTGCAGGCATGCACTATTCCAGCTAGCTTATTTTACTTTATAATCTCAGTAGAGAGTATGAATGTCCAGACATTTCAAACGGAAGCTATGTCTTAGCTCTGCTTAGTTTCACAAATTTTAAATGAAAAATAGGTGTGAAACTTGATGTTATCCAAACACTCCCCTCCCTACCCACTGGTGAGTCTTAAAAATAAAATCAATAGAAGTAATATGAGCCTTGAAGTTACTGCTGTCTCTTTGCCAAATTTTTATTTCTTTCGTTAAAATGAAGAAGGAACTAAGGTTAGAGGAAACAAGAAAGAGAGGCATTTAAATAAAAATGGCTGTTCAGATTTACAGATATATTTCTCCCTAAAGAGCTATGGTATGATCAAAATAATGATTTCATTTAGAACTATAAAGGAGGTATAATAATTCTTATTTTACAAGTAGGGAAAATGAGGTACAAAGATGACATCACTTATCAAAAGTACTACAGTGGGTTGGTGGCACTAAGTGTGAGCTGATGCAACATTCTTGGATGTTAGCTTGGTTACTGTTGTCTAAATGTAATGTATGCATGTTCTCTGACCCAGCAATTTCATTTCCTAGGAATTTGTTCTACAGAAATGCTTCTATAAGCAAGCAAGATTATATCCAAAACGTATTTTTTGGAGCATTTTTCATAATACAAGGCAAATCACCATTTGTATGGATTGGTTAAAAAAAAACTATGGTATAGATCTAGGATTGTTGTGCAGACACTAAAAATAATGAGATAAATCTGTAAGTATTGCTACAGTTACAGTACAATGTATATATAACAAACATATTTGTACATATAAATATTTGCATACTGATAGATGAGTGAAAACTTCTACTGTCTCAAACACTCAATAGTAGTTTGCCTCTGGAAAATACATCTGACGATGTTACCTATTTCGTGGTATGAGAGATTGCATTCACTGATTACACAGAATCTCAGCTAGCGTTAGAACCCACATTCTGAGCCATGGGATAGAACGTTCGCTGCTCCTGGGTCCCCTCTTTGGTAGCAAAGCCCTTTCTCTGCTCTTCCTCTGCAGCTGGGCAGGGGCTTGGAAGGAGGTAAGAACAGGATAGACTGGCACATATCTTCTTCCTACTCTTATCTTGTCTTCCTGCTCCAGGGAAAATATTTGCCAAACCATAAAGTGTGGATCTTACACCCTTTGGACTGGGGTCTGAGCTTCTTCTACCTACGACAATCCTCCCTGTGTACTGAAGGTGCAGACAGCAGAGAGACCTCCCAGGTACGCTCTGTGTGAGAATGAGGCTGTTTACTCACTCAGGTACTGGCGGGTTAAGTCTAAAAAGAGTGTCAGAACGCTGAGAAGGAAGAATAAAGGCTTTAAAGGGGAGGTGGTTGCCCAGGGGCAGTCCAGGTCCAGGGAAGAATTGCTGCCTTGAGAAATTTGGGGAGCAGAGATAGTATGGTCATGCTTCTCAGAATGGGTTGATGCAGATATAATCCAGTTCTCTGGAAATAGTTGGGACAGGACGTCTTGTCTGTTCTTTGAGGTTTCCTGTTGTGTTTGCTAGCAACAGTCTTACTCATTGGGCATGACATCCTGTACCTGCAGTCTCCAGTCAACTCATTGTTAGCATGAGGGCTGAAGCCATGCCAAATCCTCAGGTCCCTTAGTAAGAAGCTTTTCACTGGGCAGAGATGCCCTACTGCGTAGGTTCTTGAATGGCCTTAGCCTCCTTGGCCTCTGGTAGATCTGGTTTCAACTGCCTGGTTTCTGGTCCTATATCCTCCCAGCCTGGAGTTCCTTATCTGCACGATGGCGATGATATCCTCTCTCTGAGAGAGCAGGTATTTGGTCCTGTGCCTGGCATAAGGTGCGTGCTTCATAAATCACAATTAGCCCTTAGATGCAGACAGCCTTCTCTGCTCTCAGTGATACACCCGGCAACACAGTGTAGGAAGGAAAAACCAAATCCAAGCAGCATGCTAAGGTCACAAGTGAGTGGTGTGGCCAAAATGAGGTATTTTCTTTAAGAACATCTCTGTTTTGGTAAGGTACTGAGGCTGGAATCCAGAGCTTTGCTGCCAGGCAAGTGCTCTGCCACTGAACTATGTCCTCAGCTCACAATAGCCTTTAATCCATAGGGAAATCCTAATAGCTATAACTTATAATGTTATATAAGTTTCATAGTTTTATATATATATATATGCTGGGTCAAACATAGGACCTTGCACTTGCAAGGTGCGGTGTCACTGAGCTAAACATAAGTTTAAAGCAAGGGAAAGAAATCTCCCTGGGTTCCACCCTTTATCTCAGGACTTCATCTTTTCTTTCTAGAAATAAACACCGTTCTAAGAAACTCAGTATTATAGTAACAGAAAGGACACTGTTCACTGTGCTGCATATTTTCCCCTTTGTGGATGAAAAATATATTTCAGCTCCAGGAAGAAGTGTTCCTCTGAGAAACTTTTTTAATTTTGAGGACACGATAAACTATGAATGATCCTATTTCCTTTATTGGTGTGGCTTCTAGGAAGCTCAGAGCCACATTTATACTTATTGTAGGAACATTTTAAAGACCATTTTTGACGTTGCATAATGCATTAGGGAAGGGCCCCGTGCTTCCTGAACAGCTGGCTTATTTTTTCCCTATGGACACAGTAAATCATGTAACAGACTGTTTCCCCCTTTGTGTTGTCTCCAAGATACCTGTCCGTTGGCCAAGTGATACACACTTTTAGTTATAAGATGAACAACTTTAGGAGATCTAACAGACCATCGTGACTATAGCTTTCAATACTGTATTGCATACTTGAAATCTGACAGAAGAGCAGAATGTAAGTGTCCTCACCACACATGCACTCAGATGGTAACTATGGGTGGTAATGGATGTGTTTTTTGGTAATCATCAGACAATGTGAGTGTTTACTAATTAAATCATCATGTTCTTCTTGTTGAATATATACAACTTTTGTAGAATACGGTGGTATCTCATAGCGAGGGAATTAGCTCAGTGTTTCTGGGGCCTGTCTTGTAAGTGCAAGGTCCCAGGTTTGACCTCTGGTAACCACATACAACAGTGCCAGGCATGGTGACTCACACTCATCAGCACTCAGTACCCACATACCACAGTGTCAGACGTGATGGCTCATACCTATAATCCCAGCACTGGCCTGCTGGCAGAGGCAGGAGGACTGCTGAGTTTGAGGCTGAATTCAGGACCAGCCTAAACTATAAACTGAGATCCTGCCTCAAAAACTAAAAAAAAAAAAAAAATACAGTGGTATCTCAGTTCATGAATACCTTTGTTTGTGAACAGTTTGGTCTGCAAATGGAAGCCCTTGGCAAAACTTTGTTTTTATTTGCAAATTCTGCACTGTGTGTTGAACATGACCATGGCCATCTTTCTCGCATGAACAGGAACATGGCAACATGACCATCTATTCCAGAATCATGGGATGAATTAAGCGAATTAAGTGAATCGAGGCACCAACATATTTTAAAATTGAAAAAAAAAAGGGCTGGGGATTTAGCTCAGTGGTTCCAGCGCCTGTCTTGCAAGCACAAGGACCCGGGTTCAATCTCCGGTAACCACATAACAATACTGGGCATGGAGACTCACCCCAGCAGCAATCAGTACCACATACCACAGTGCTGGGCATGGTGGCTCACACCTGTAATCCCAGTACTCCGGAGGCAGAGGCAGGAGGATTGCTGTGATGTGAATTTGAGGCTGAGCTCAGGGTCAGCCTGAACTACAAGGCGAGACCCTGTCTCAAAAAAAAAAAAAAAAAAAAAAACCACACTAAAATTGAAAAAAAATCTCTAGCAAATATAGGTCTTAGAATATTTTTTGCTACTGTGTATAGTGACTTTATTTTTTTTCTAACTTTAATTTTTCCTTAATTTCTATATTTCAATAAAAATTTTACATTTCAGGTGTTTCTGTAACTACTAGTAGAGAATAGTTCAGGAAAAAAAAATAAAACATAAACAATCTCTTTCTTTTGATAGTTCATCTCCCTGCCTTTTCCCTCAAGATATCAAGTGATAGATTATGTGAATATATATAAAGACTATTTCAATATATAAAAAATACACATTATTACAAATTATCTGATGTTATATGTGTATATGTGTAATATAATCTGATTTGATAGAAATAAATTTTATGATCTCTTTCTCCCTTCTTATACTAGATTCCTAAGTAAAATGTGGACATTTCCACATTTGCAAAGCACATTTGAAAATAATTACTAGCTATATGAAACTAAAAATATACTATGAATTGAGATAGGATTTGTGACCACATCTTGAAAATGACTTAGGCATCTTCTTTTGAATTACACTGGCTGAATTCTTAACACATGCATTTAAAAATAATTCTTGCATCTGTACTGATGGATAGAGACTGGAGGATAACTTTACAGCACTTCTGTCCTAGAAGAAAATACTCTTTGGAACTGTGATCCTGACTCAGTGTAACATGAGACCAGTTATATATGACCAGGATTCTACCCGACAGCTGATGTTACTCTCCCTCAGACCTCCTGTCTGCACTGAGATTGCTCCAAGAAATGAACTTGGCAAAACTTACTCATACTGTAAATACCAGAGTAGATGTAGACAGAATGGCAGCACTTTAAAAAGATGTTTGTTTTCTGAATTTGTATATAAATGAGATTTTTAAAAAATGAAATTGAAAAACTTTTCATTTATAATCACTATTTTTTGAGACAAGGTCTCGCTTTGTGGTTCAGGCTGGCCCTGAGCTCAGCCTCCAATTCACATCACAGCAATCCTCCTGCCTCTGCCTCCCGAGTGCTGGGATGACAGGCGTGAGCCACCACACCCGGCACTGTGGTATGTGGTACTGGTTGCTGCTGGGTATGAGTCTCCACCTCCAGTATTGTATGTGGTTGCTGGGGAATCGAACCCAGGCCCTTGCGCTTGCAAGACAGGCGCTGGAACCACTGAGCTAAATCCCCAGCCCTGTAATCATTATTATTTACTGCAATGTTTAAAGAGAACTAATTTGTGCTAAAGGTCTCTGGGGCTATAATTACAATGTTGCCTTGGATAGGGAAATATATTTCTACCCCTCCACAGGACTTAGACTCATAGTGTTGAACTAGGAAGTCACTGTGGCACAAGAGTTTCACAAAATGTCTCTCTTCAGCGTGGCCATACCTGAAGGAAGCAAAAAAGTCTGTTTCACGGGGTGAGTAGGTCACACCCTGCTCCACATAATTCAGCTCCTGCTACCTGGAGACCTCAGTCAATGCAAACACAAAGCAGCAGGACTCTGGGTTCCATGATAATAAGAAACCTGACACTCTATGTCATATTCAGGAAGAGTCTTGAGAAGTTAGGGCCTCATAGCAGAATTAAAACAGCAGCTTTTGGGCTGGGGTGCAGCTCAATAGAATGACTGTCTAGCATTCATGATGCTCTGGGTTTGAGCCCCAGCATGGGTTGCGGGCAGGGGACACAATGTCTGTATATAGTCCCTCCTGAGATCTCTCTAAATCCTGAAAAGACAAAGAGAAGACCTTGGCCCCAGCCTCAGGCCTTCTGCTGCTGTGTGATCTTGGGGAAGTGCCTCCACTTTCTACGGTCTCTGTTTCTTCCTCTGTAAATGAAGCCCAGAAGTTCCTCCTCCACGTAGGTATATGAGGCATCTACTCTGGGCCAGGCTCTGCATAGCTTGAGCAGACGACAAACACCGTCCTTCCACAGAACCCTGTGAAGCTTAGAGCCATCAGAGGAAACCAACCCCAAACTGTTGAAAAACACACAGATATCTCAATGCCATTGTGTCATAACTAACATTTAAGGTAACTAGGCTAGAACTTGGTCGAAAGATCATTTTGGAGAATCCTTTAACAACTCTATGAGGCATGGACTATTTTAGTCCCATTTCCTGCATGGAAAACTGAGGCTTAATGAAGTTAACTTAGTCAGACTCACAAAGAGAGACACACAGATGCTGTGGGTGGAACCCAGGACCTTGCACGTGCTGGGCAAGCAGCCTGCCACTGACTTCTTAATTGACTATAAGTTTGGGGGTAGTCATTAGAATTGACAGAAGTTACAATTTTACATGCCGGTTCACTCTGGGACATTCACTAGAGACACAGCTTGCACAGAAAGCATCTGGGAACACGGGGAGGAGGCAGGCCCTTGGGGCCCACAGGTACCTGGAAGGAGACAGTTTATACTTTGGTCCCTTGCTGGCTGATGATCACATTCAATGTGCTCCCTCTCCCAGCTCCACAGCAAGCTAAATCAATCAATCAGCCAACAGCAGCAAATCAACTCCAAAGAATACGGAACACCAGCAATAAGTGGGCATGCTGTACTTCCCTTGACCTTTACGCTGATTACAGCCCTGACTGTCTTCCAATTTGGAAGTGAAATGAAACAGTGGTTGAGGGCAGTTGAATGGGGAAGAGAGGCTTCGGCTGAGCCAGCCAAGAGGCAACAGTATCTGAAGCTGCTTAATTCTGAGGGCCACTGAGCCTGCCAACGTAAGGTGCTGCTTCTGCTCTGCACTAGGCTCTTGGGTATGTTGACTCATTTAAGCACCACAGTTCCATTCACTCACTCACTCACTCATTCACATATCCTTCTAATGGCTGTTCATTCTGAGCCAGGCACTGTGCCAGGGAAAGCACCAGGCCAAGTGGTTCTTTGTCCTCACGGAACTTACTCTCTAATGTGGAAGACACTGCAAAGGGGACAAAGAACAGGTGTCCAGTCCCTCATCAGCAGGACTCATCATGTTACCCAGGGCTCAGGACCGAGGGCCTGAGCAGTCTGCATTTCAAAGGCAGCACAAACAACAGAAGAATCCCCCTCCTCGAAGGTCTCTATCCCAGATGAGCCTCAGAAGCTGGGAACCAGTAGATTACCACTGGGGCAGGCTGTATCATCTTATCCCAAAGCAACGGAGGCAAAATCTCTGGAGACAAAGCACTGGAATTTTAACATGACACTTGGAAAATGATTGTGACTTTACAGAAAAATTGTGGTAACTGCATTGAGAACTGGTAGATTCACCAATTTTTGTATTTCATACTTGCATTCTGTGCTCTGCATGTATGTACATATGTGTATATTGTGTATTTTTTCTGAAACATTTAAGACTGAGATGTGTATCAAGTCCTTTGACTCTTAAAACCTTCAGCATATTCTTTTTTTTTTTTTTTTTTTTTTTGAGATAGGGTCTCGCTTTGTAGTTCAGGCTGGCTCCGAGCTCAGCCTCAAATTCACATCACAGCAATCCTCCTGCCTCTGCCTCCCGAGTGCTGGGATGACAGGTGTGAGCCACCACGCCCGGCACCATGGTACATGGTACTGATTTGCTGCTGGGTGTGAGTCTCTATGCCCAGTATTGTATGTGGTTGCCGGGGAATCGAACCCGGGTCCTTGCGCTTGCAAGACAGGCGCTGGAACCACTGAGCTAACTCCCCGGCCCAAAACCTTCAGCATATTCTTAAGAATGAGTTTATTTCTTATCTAACTTAAGTACATTAGTCAAAATCAGGACATTTTGAACAGAACAGATCCAGAAGCGGAAGAAGTAAAGTAATCAAAAACTATACGGTACTTTCACTGTTCCCAAGCAGGGAGCATTCAACTGGATGTGACATTGAGATACTTTAATTAGACTAGACTGCATGGAATCGAGCTTACAGAAAAGACAGAGAAGCCACCCAATATGCCATTAAAGGACTGAAGAGAGATTCAGAAGAGCAAGGTTGAAGGTAGTTGGTGGAGAGAAAATAAAACTTCTGACCACATCATCTTGAGGTTTCTCAATAAGTTCCTTCCTTGTCCCTTTAGACAGTAGCTAGGGATGCTCTCTCTAAGGAGGGAGGACCCACTTTGAAGGGATAAAATTGAGGGGCCACAGAAGAGCCCGGGATGTGACAGGAAAGAAGAAAAACTATTGAACCTGGAGTGAGGATTTTTATGTCTTATCGAAAAAAACAACAAAAGGCCTGGGGTAGTGGGGACTGTAGCCCACTGAGGGGAAGTGGGTTCAGGATCGGATGGGCAGGGAGAGGAGGCAAAGCGTGGATGGCCTATAGTCCTCTGAGCTGCAAATATTTTATGTAAGTTTTCATAATTGGAAAGTACTATATGTTTATTTAAAAGATTCCAACAGGACACTAAGTTCCTTCTCATGCAAATTTCCAAAGTCAACTACCATCAATTTTCTTCTAGACTGTTTAGATATCTCAATTTCCATACATATATTTTTAAATATGGATGAAAACATAGCTCTGCAATTTTTTCACTTGAAAATACATCATGAATCTCCTTCCTCATCGCTGGTTAACTAAATGGTGCTAAATCTATACCACACAGCTGTTAAATATCATGACACTGCTGTCTAGTTACTAACAAGAATGACATTCAGAGAATTTTAAAGGCAAAGCCAAATGAACAGTATATAGTGACTATGTATGTAATTCTAACATTAATAAAATATGGATATATATATTTGTATCTTTTTATATTGGAAATTATATTTAGGAGGACAAACAACATATTAATAAAGGTGGAATATCTGGAATGAAGGCAAACAGGAGAAAAGATTGTCACTTGTATATGACTGATGATAGAGGTGAATCGTATTATTATTTGTACTTTGTGGGTAAGTTTGCTTTCTTTTTTTCCCCTGAGGATCAAACTTCAGATCTTGTATTTGCAAGGCAGGCACAGCACCCCTGAACTAAATCCTCAACCCAGTACGTTTTCAATTGCTCAAAAATAAAATGTGTTAAGGGGCCGGGGAGTTAGCTCAGTGGTTCCGGCGCCTGTCTTGCAAGCGCAAGGGCCCAGGTTCGATTCCCCGGTAACCACATAACAATACTGGGTGTGGAGACTCAACCCAGCAGCAACCAGTACCACATACCACAGTGCCGGGCGTGGTGGCTCACGCCTGTAATCCCAGCACTCGGGAGGCAGAGGCAGGAGGATTGT
>PVIR01001103.1:67734-137331 GCA_004026965.1 Petromus typicus | reverse complement strand
AATGTACCAATAAAGATAATTAAAAAAAAAAAAAAAAGAAAGAGCAAAGAATTTTGCAGGTTATAAAAGAAATAATAGTAAAGGCAAATAATTAGATAGTGTTTCTAGGCCTGACTTTCTGAGAAATAGCCCTATGGGGACTTAACCAATCTGTGCACCATCTGCATCTGTAGCCCCAAAGAAATATAGAATCTTGGGCCCCACTTAGAACTTCTAGGTCCAGATAGCAGTGATAGAAATTTGAAATTCTGAATTTTTCACAAAATGTTGGAAATAATTTTGAGGTTGGAGCAGTTTTAAGGAATAGATGCACACAGGAATTTTTTGTACCAATTATACATGCTTTGCACTTTGAGTGTCCCTTCCACGACTGAGACCCAGAAGTGGCTACCTAAGAATTCTGAAGATACAAGGGCTGGGGGTGTAGCCCAACGGTAGAATGCTTGCCTAGGATGCAAAAGGGCCCGGCTTCAGGTCTGAGCACCACACACAAACTAGAAAAAAGAGAGGAAAGGCTTTTCTTAGGCCTTTCTCTCCAATGCCTCTGACCCAAAGCAAGGAATAAAGAGACAGGAAGGGTAAAACTGTGGCTTCTCCCTGCTCTTGACATCTTATTCTGTGCCCGTGCTTCTGCTGGGAAAATCTTCTCAGAAGTCAAAAGTAAAAGAGTGATGAAAAAAAATGAGGTTAAGAAAATACACAGCAGAACAGCCCCGGTCAGGAAATCAATCTGTGACAAATCGACAAATGACTGGTACACTGTATAACTCAGAAATAAGGGAATAAGAACCCAAGACAAATTTCTTCTACTTTACTGCCAGACAGATCTTTTTTATATATCTTCATCTCCTTCAACAGACTTAGTGATGACTGAAATGTAAAGATTTTTTTCCCACCGAAAGGTTAATTGTAGAGAGTAAATCCACATGCCCACCTCAGCTCTGCTGCCGATGTCACTGGGTAAAAAATAAATCTTTATAAACTATGCCCACTTATAGTCATTCATAATTTTTTTTTTTTAGGTTTTTGGAGACAGGGTCTCGCTTTGTGGTTCAGGCTGGCCCTGACCTCAGCCTCAAACTCACGTCACAATCCTCCTGCCTCTGCCTCCCGAGTGCTGGGATTACAGGCGTGAGCCACCACGCCCGGCACTGTGGTATGTGGTACTGGTTGCTGCTGGGTGTGGGTCTCCACACCCAGTATTGTTATGTGGTTACCGGGGAATCGAACCCGGGTCCTTGCGCTTGGCGAGACAGGCACCAGCCGGAACCACTGAGCTAACTCCCCGGCCCCAGTCATTCATAATTTTTAAAGCCTGAAATACCTCATTTATAATCTTTACTTCTTTTACTTATTAAACTGACTTTTTTTAATTGTCCAGCTAATTAGCAAGACCGTCACATAACCATCACTGACACTAGTCCAAGTGTGGCCTAACACTAAAACAATTCCAAAGCAAGGGGCTGGGGGGCGGGGAGAGAAAGAGAAGTAAAAAGAATTAAGAGTGTTATGTACAGGCACCAACTTTCCATAATTAATGTAATCATTATGTACTACAAATGTGTAGTAATTTAAAAATCTTAAATAAAGAGTCCCCCCAAAAAAGAATGTTATAGGGCCGGGGAGTTAGCTCAGTAGTTCCGGCTCCTGTCTTGCAAGCACAAGGGCCCGGGTTCGATCCCCGGAAACCACATATAATACAGGGTATGGAGACTGACACCCAGCAGCAACCAGTACCACATACCACAGTGCCGGGCGTGGTGGCTCACGCCTGTAATCCCAGCACTTGGGAGGCAGAGGCAGGAGGATTGCTGTGATGTGAATTTGAGGCTGAGCTCGGGACTAGCCTGAACTACAAAGCAAGAGCCTGTCTCAAAAAAAAAAAAAAAAATGATGTTATATCAAGTAAAGCCTTTATAATACTTGTAAAAATAAGGTTTAAAAAAAACCTTAATATATGTTTTATTTCTTCCACTTTTTATCTACTTATTTACAAAGATTGTGAACTGATCTATCCAACTTTGGAAAATGAGTTTTTTGGCTTTTTAAATCATCTAGCATTAAGAAAAAAAAAAAGATACAAAAATTAACCACGTGTATCTCTAGGAGAACACAAGCTATTTGTGAGTATTGTGTAGGTTTTTTTCTATCCTTGGAAATGGGATCAGGGAAAATATTAGAAAGAAGACCACATGGAGAAACTCTACACAACTAGTCAGGAGTTTCTAAAAATGAGGAAGGACATAATGCTGGGGAAATGAATCAATTTCTTCCATAATTATCCTGCAGTATCTATCTCTCTGCAAAACTGAACAGAAAAAAGCTGCCTGATGGAAGAAGTAGAATGATACGCTCTCCACACTGCACTCCTGCCATCACTTTTATATACTATTTTCCACTTAGGACACAATTCTCAGAAAGTGGATTTTGGAAAAACAGTGAGAGTTCAACTTCAGTGGTATTTATTTTTGTTTTTACTTTACTCGACTATATTCAGGTTTGCAATTTATATTTCATATAGATGAGATACTTATAGAATCTGCAATTCAAAAAATTATGCATATGCTATACATATGCATATATATGTATGTATGTGATAATATATGTCTTTACATTCTGCTTTAATATGATTATGATATCTTGACTTGATTCAGGAGTAAAAGAATTCAATGTTCTTGTTGGTTTCTTGACATAATGACACAAAGTTGGGAAAGCAAAAGCATTTGAATTCTGAGTCTTTCTTTGAAAGATAAGAATTTTAAAATTATATTTTTTTAAAAACACTGTTCCTGGCTTTTTTACATTTCTAGTTCTCTGCTTGCTCACCAGTAGTCTCAAAGCATTGTTTGGGATGATAGGATTAAACAAAAAGCAAGCATGCTTCTCCACAGACTTCCCCATGTTCTCTCCCCTCAACTTTTAATTAAAATTCTGTCAGTTGGGGATAAAGGAAAAAAATACAAAGGCAATTATATACAGAAAACAAAAGAGCATATTTCACCAAGGCATAAGCTAATAGCACTTTCTTGGCTATCTGATCATCTGGATTTAGAAGCACATGCTGAGCTCCTGTGAGATGCCAACCTCCAACTGTGCAGGGAGAAAGTCAATACCAAAGCAAAAGACAAGGAACAGGTGCTCTTGCGGGTAGAGAAAGCCTGGAGGGGATGTCTGTCAGCTACATTAAGCCCACATTTGCCTGCACCTCATCATGAGCACTCCCCATGAAGGAACATGCAACATATATGAGGACTCAGGGAAGCAGAAACCCTGATTTTTACACTCATAAGGAAGAAAACAAATCAACTTTAGCCAGAGATTATTCATGGCTCATACTGGTTTAAATAATATAACTCAAAGACTAACCTAACAAGGGCCGGGGAGTTAGCTCAGTGGTTCCGGCGCCTGTCTTGCAAGCGCAAGGGCCCGGGTTCGATTCCCCGGTAACCACATAACAATACTGGGTGTGCAGACTCACGCCCAGCAGCAACCAGTACCACATACCACAGTGCCGGGCGTGGTGGCTCACGCCTGTAATCCCAGCACTCGGGAGGCAGAGGCAGGAGGATTGTGATGTGAGTTTGAGGCTGAGCTCAGGGCCAGCCTGAATCACAAAGCGAGACCCTGTCTCAAAAAAACCTAAAAAAAAAAAAAAAAAAAAAAAAAGACTAACCTAACAAGATGATATAAAAGTCCAAATAGGGCCAGGGATGTAGCTTGTTGGTGCTGTGCCTGCCTGGCAAGCATGACGCCTGAGGTCAATTCCTGGTACCAAAAATAAAAGTCTAAATGGAACAAGAGTCAGGCTTGCCTCTCACCCATCACCTTCTTTCTCTGACAGTTGATGAGGATTTCTGGAGAGCCCTAGAACTCTCCAGAACCTTTTAGAAATCACCAATCTGGGACCTAACCACTACGAGTGCTTTAATCTTTCTCTTATACTCCTGACAGATTTAACTTACTTTAGGTCCTAGCCAGGCTCTCCAAATGGTTAACCAATTTCAACTGACTGAAAACATCTCCACTTAGTTTTAACCAACAAAACTGACTTTCTAGTTTGACTTTGCTACAACAGAGATACATAGGTTTACAGAGATGGTACAATAAATAAACAGTAATTAGTACTTTTAAACATCTATTATATGAAAAATATTTTAAACAAATGGTTTTTTCATCATCTAGAAGGGTATATTTGTCTCTGACATGAGACAACTGACCCATATTACAATAATTAACATCTCTGAATCTCAAACAATTAAAGAATAAAACTTTAATTTGAAATCATAGAAAGAAGGGGAGAGAGACAGACAGATAAACAAAGATGAGTGTACATACATAACTGTATTTTCCAACAAATGATGACCCATCGGCTTCCTAGGGAATCACAGCATTTTTACTTAGATCTTTTAAGTATCCTAGGTCACCTACTAATTCTGGCAATCCTTTCCAAGATGAATTTTAGCTCATGATTAAGTACAAGCGTTAAGGTTAAGAAGGATTTGGTCCCTATGCCCTCCTAAGTGAGAAGATAAATTCACTCATACTGTTTAATAATAAAGTTGTTTAAAATTATTAGCATTTTGAAAAAGAGTAGAGCTTGAAAATCTACACAACAAGACCTGTTTCAAATGGGGTGGTCTTGGGTGATGTACAGATAAAAAGAACAATGCAACAGGAGGATAAGAAAACAACCCATGTACACAGGGACAAAAATGTATCCAGTTCCAGAGGGAGGAAAATGATCCTTTTTTCATGGTCACCTGCAAGAATATCTACCCAAAAACTAAAGCTTAATGAACTGAACTGCGCAGAAATAACAATATAGTACTGATGTCAGCACTACTCCTGAGATGCCCCCATTAGAACCGCTGTCCTGGAAAACAAGACGCAGATGCTGCCATCACTACACTCATTATTACAATGCATTCTTTGTGGTTCTGGGTTTTTCCTTTGGTTCTCTTTGAGCTGGTTGGGATTATTTTTGGCCTTAGGGTAGGGTAGGATTATGTTTTGCATCATAAATTACTCAAATTGGAGGCCAGTGTGTGACCAATTGGCTGAATATCTAGGAAACCTGCAATTCCTATCTGGTGATTTCAGCTTCCGCGGTGAAAGCTACTGTGTTCACAAAGTAAAGAATTCCCAAGATGCAGCATGGCACTATGAGTGCTTGGTACCCACAAGAAGAGCGAGTGTCACACTATACACAGTCTCCGAAGGTGCTTTTAAAGTGCTCAGAGTGGAGGTAGCATGGGGAGTTATCCAGCTCCTCAGACTTCACAGGGGCAACAGTGTGGGGAGCCTTTGCCAGATCTCCTGTGGATGGCACGAGCCTCGTCCAGATGCCCCATTCCTTCAGCTGTAGGAAAAGCTCAACACAAATTAGCTCATGATGGGCTGGGGAGAACAATTGTGGTTCGGGGAAGGATTTTTGGTGGGGGGTCGTTTTGTTTGTATTATTTTTTCTACTCAATAACCAAGAAGGAAAATCCCCAGCTGACTTTGGGCAGATAACTAAAAACAGTAAAGCTTTTCAAGGTCAAATTCAAGTTCACAGTCCATACTAAGGCCATTTATTTTTTTATATTCTCCTTGCTCAGATATTAAACCCATAGAAGTTTCCAAAACAGGATGACACGGACTTGGTATAACTTTTAGTTAATCAGTAAAGCACTATGACACATAACAATTTTTTAAAAGCATATATTTTCTGACCCTCTGACTTTTTCTGTACTCAGTTTCATACAAGCTTGCACCAGGGAGAACAGAAAAGCAGGAAAATGGGAGTGGAAAGTACAGAGAAAGAGCAGAATCTTGAGAAACTTTTGATGGAATCAGGAGTTTGAAATAAGTCAATTCAGTTAGAAAAAATGATCAATTATCATATAATAAGATATTAAGTAACATAAGGTTACACACATTCAGACAGCACAGAAATCAGTGTAGCAAAGATTTTCTCTGGGAGGGCTCCATTCAAAGACTGGGATGTGAATCAGTCCTCATGGAATAAGATAAATAAGGATGGGCAGACAGAAAAGTACAGATATTGTTATTCGTTGTGGTTTATAGCTAGATGTCTCCCAAGAGGCTCAGATGCTGAGAGGTGGAGCTCCAAGAGGAAGAGTAAACCATAGGGGGCACTATAACTGACTCACTGTTAGAAGGTGGGGCCTGGCTGAGTGAGGCAGATCATTAAGGGTGTGGCTTTGAAGAGTTATCTCCTTCCATTGCTCCTCCCTTCTCTCTGCTTCCTGGTCACCATGACATGAGCAGTGTCCTTCCCCTAGACCTTTCCACCAAGCCTTCCCGCCTTGGAGCCAACCCACTATGCACTAAAAGTATGAGCCAAAACAAATCTCTCTTTGACATGGAGGCAGTCAAAGCGTCAAAGTGTCAATGTGACTGGGACACTGCTGCTAAGACTACCAATAAATTGTCTTGATTACATGTAAGAGAAGCCAGTTCTAACTTACTCATTTAAAAGATTTATTGGAAGGATAGACTACACCTTATAAAATAACAAGTAGAGAGCAAAGCTTAAAATGGGCAAGAGTCAACAAATAAATGGCTGAAGAAAAAGTAGTATTTATACACAACTGAGCACTACACTGCCCTAAAGAAGGATAAACTTGAATCATGTGTAGGAAAATGGATATACCTAGAGACCATAATGTTAAATGAAGTAAATCACACACGCTTAAATGTCACATGGCTTCTCTTGTATGAGGAACCCAGTAAAGTGAAAAAGGAAAGATAGACAATAGTAAAAAGAGAGCAAGAAAGAAAGGTTATTGTAATCTAGCATGGCCAATATATTTAGAATAATTGTTTTAAATGGGTTTTGGTAATGTTAGTCTGGCTGTTACTGTTTGTTTACAATAATTAGCTTGATAAGGACTTAAAAATGAATGAACAAACCTAATACTCACCAAAAGAACAATTGTTTTCTCAAATTTAAAAAACAAGCAGGAATCCAAATAGGCCACATGTCAGTAAAGCACAAGCATGATCATTTGATAGGAAAAAGCGGGTGAAGTCTCCAGCACTGAGGGGTAACCAGAACAGTTACTGGCATCTGATACTACTGCACACAATTCCAGGTAATGCTACATGTAATAATTAGCTTCTAGACTCTTCTTCGTTATTCATATAATCTCTGTATAAACACAAAAAACAGAACAATTGGAAATTTATATCCAAAATAATTGTTAGACCCTAATTTATATGCAAAACTTAACTCAAAATCAGTTTAAAAACTTGAATGTAAGACCTAAAGAAGCAAAACAACTATTTTAAAAAGCATAAAAAGAATGCTCCATGAAATTAGACTGGGTAATTTTTTTTTTCAGTACTGGGGGTTCAACTAAGGGCCTTTGGGTGAACCCAGAGCTATAGCCCCAGCCCTTTCTTACTCTTTTATTTTGAGACACAGTGTCACTAAGTTGCACAGGGGAGACTCAAACGTGTGATCCACTGGCTTCAGCCTCCCAGAATGCTTAGTGAGTGCAAGGGTCCAGGTTTGATCCCTGGTAACCATATACAACAATGCCAGGTGTGGAGACTCATGCCCACCAGCAATGAGAACCACATACCACAGTGCTGGGCGTGGTGGCTCACATCAGCACTCTTGGGAGGCAGAGGCAGGAGGATGGCTGTGAGTTCCAGGCTGAGCTCAGGGACAGCCTGAACTACAAAAATGAGACCGTGTCTCAAAAAAAAAGAATTCAAATTACTCAAAAGTAAGAAAACAATCCAATTTTTAAAATGAATTAGTGATCTGAATAGACATTTCTCAAAAGAAAGCATACAAATGGCCAAAATGTACACATACAGACAAAAATGTTAAACATCACTAATCATGAAAGAAATGCCAATTGAAACCATAATGAAATATCACTTCAAGATATAAAAAAAAGGAAATTATTATGCACTGATACTAGGAATGTGTATTAGTACAATTATTATGGAAAAATATAGTTCATAAAAAATTTAAAATAGAGCTACTATATGATTAAACAATCCCACTACCAGATAGATACATATCCAAAGAAATAAAGTCAGTATGTTGAAGAGACAGCTGTACTCTCACACTCATTACAGAAACATTCATATTCATAGAGCTGAGATATGGCATCAATCTAAATATCCACCAACAGATTACTTAAAAAGTGGTCAAAATACACAATGGAACAGTAGTTAGACTTTCCCATAACAAAATCTTCTCATCTGCAATACCAATGGACCTGGAAAACATTATGGTAAATGAAATAAGACAGGCACAGAAAAACAAACACTGCATAATCTTACTTAGAAAATGGAATCTTAAAACTTGAACTCACAAAAAAGAGAACTGAGTGGACATTAGCAGAGGTGAGGTTCAGAGGGAACTTGTGCTAAAGAGATGTTGGTTGAATATATAAAATTTCAACTAGGATGAATGCCTAAAAGATCTTCTATAAAATATGGTGGCTGTGTTAGTTACTTTCCTGTCACTGGGACAAAATGCCTGACATCACAGTTTAAAGGAGGAGAAGTGACAAAACGTTGGACTAGATCGTCTTTATCTCAATTTGATAAAAGCCATCTATGAAAAGCCAGCAGCCAACATCATACTGATTGGTCAAAAACTGAATCTTTCACACTAACATGAAGAAGAAAACAAGGATGTCCACTATCACTGTTCAATATAGTGCTGGAAACATTAGCCACAGGAATTAGACAGGAGAGATAAATAAAAGAAATTAAGATAGGAGAGAAAGATGAAATATTTTATTATTTGCCGATGACAGGGTACTCTATGGAGGAGACCACAAGAACTCCACCAAAGGACTTCTAGCCTTAGTCAGAAAATTCAGTAGCATAATTGGATACAAGATCAACACTCAAAAAATCAATTCATTGCAATCCAGGTGGAAATCCTAACAGTAGATTTCATAAACAAGAGAAGATAATCCAAAAATGCATTGTCAACCAGAAGAGACCCAAAATATCAAAAGAAATTCTTGGCAAAAAAGACATGGCAGGAGATATCACAATCCCCAACTTGAAACCATACTATAAGGCTACTGTGATTTAAAAAAAAAAAAAAAAAACAGCATGGTACCGGCAAAGAGACAGACAAGAGGACCAATGGAATGAATTAGAAGATGCAGAAACAACTCCAGATACAATAAACTGCTTCATGTTTGACAAAGGAGCCAAACACTCTCATTGGAAGAAAGATAATCTCTTTAATAAATGGTGCTGGAAAAATTGAGTTTCAACCTGCCAAAGATTAAAACTAGGTCCATATCTCTTACCATGCATGAAATTAAGATTAAAATAGATAAAATATCTAAATATTAAAACAGAAACACTAAACCTTCTGGAAGACAGGTTAAGTAGAACTCTTGAATACATTAGCATAGAAAAGCCTTTAAAAACAAATCCTCAGTCTCTTGGGAACTCGAAAAAAAACAGTCAAGAACTGGGACCTCACCTTATTAAAAGGCTTCTGCACAGAAAAAGAAACCACCAACAGCAAAAGACAACCCACAGTGTGGAAAATATTTTACCAACCACTTCTCAGAAAATGGTCTACTATCTAGAAATACAAAGGACTTTAAAAAATCAGACACCCCCCAAATTTAAAGACCCAGTCCAAAACTGGACATCTGAAATAAATAGACATCTCTGATGAAGAAGTAGAAGCAGCAATAAACAAATGAAAAAATGTTCAACATCACTGATCATTCGAAAGATGCAAATGGAAACAACGCTGAGATTCAACTTTACTCCAGAAAGAATGGCTGCTATCAAGAAATCAATCAATAACAAATGCTGAGGGCCGGGATGTAGCTCTGTGGTGCTGCTGTCTGCCCGGAAAGTGTGAGATCCTGAGTTCAGTTCCTAGTTCCACCAAAACAAAATATAAATCAATAACAAATGCTGATGGGGCTTCAGAGATGTTGGCGGAAATGTAGACTGATGCAACTGCTGTGGAAATCAGTGTGGAGATTTCTCATAAAACTAGAATTAGAAGTCCCATTTGACCCAGCTATTCCCTTACTAGGATTGTTCCCCCAAGATTTAAAAGCATCACACTAGAGTGACACATGTGCTCCTATATTTATAACTGAACGGTTTGTAATAACCAAATCTTGTAAACAGTCCAAATGTCCATCAACTAGAGATTGGATTTTAAAAAATGTGCAGTTTTTTGGGGCTGGGGATTTGGCTCAGTGGTTCCGGCTCCTATCTTGCAAGCGCAAGGACCCAGGTTCAGTCCCAGGTTAACCATATACCATACTGGGTGTGGAGACTCACGCCCAGCAGCAATCAGTACCATATACCACAATGCCGGGTGGTGGCTCAGGCCTATAATCCCAGCACTCGGGAGGCAGAGGCAGGAGGATTGCTGTGATTTGAGTTGGAAGCTGAGCTCAAGGCCAGCCTGAACTACAAAGCAAGACCCTGTCTCAAAAATTTTTTTAAATGTAGTTTTTTAATAAAATGGAGTAATACTTAGCCATAAAGAGTGAGCCATTTATAGCTAAATGGATACATGTTGAGGTCATATTCTTAAGTGAAATAAATAGAACCCATATGTGTAAATACCAAATTGTTTATCTGGTGTGATAAACTGCAAGCGTGAATGAGAACCAAAGTGTATAATAGATAATGTGAAATAAGAAAAAAGTTTTAAAGAGGAAGTGGAAATAGGAAGGGGGTGGGCTAAAGGAAAGTAGAGAAGAAAAAATGAAAAAAAGACAAAAAAACAGAAACAAGGATTTTGTAAATAAGGAGAGGTGGAGGGTGGGAGGGAAGGACAGGGAAAGGAAAACAAATAAGAACACAGATATATTGTGCACAAGTACAAATCCGTGATGAATGTGATCATAATGAATACCTAAAATGTACCTCACAAACTTACGGGGAAAAGAGAAGGAAAGATTAATCTTGGCTCACAGTTTCAGAGGTCTGGTAGATGGCTGGCTAACTCTAAGACAGAAATGACATAGTGGGGGAGTGAACAAGAAAGATGTTCAACCCATGAAGGGAAAGAAGCAGAGAGAAGGGAGGAGCTGAGGACAAGAATATCCCCTTCCAGGTCACGGCTCTCATGGTCCACATCTTCCAACCAACACCCACCTTCTCACACTACATTTAGTTGTGGATTAACCCACTGGGAAGTGTACCACCCCCATCATCCAATCATATTCCAGAAACCCTACTCTGAACACATGAGATTTGGGAGGAGAGCATTTTATTTTTTTTTAATTATCTTTATTGGTACATTATGAATACACACCATAACCTCATTCAACATTAAGAGTTTGTACCAGAATATGACATGACTTGATTCTCATTTTTTCCCTTTCCCCCCTGCCCTGCATCCCCCACCCCCTATATACAAAATCTTTGTTTTCTTTTTTTCTTTATTACTACATTTGTTTTCCCTTCATTATTTACCCTTACATTCGTTCCTTTTAAATATTTTCTACTTCACAATATCCACTATACATACTACAACTCATTTACAACTTCATCTTCTCATACCAGAGAAAAGATATGATATTTACACAGCTGTGACCTGTTTATTTCACTTATGAGGATGTCCTCAAGGTACATCCATTTGAGTATGAATGACTCAATCTTATCATTTTTAATGGCAGAGTAATACTCCACTCTATAAAAGAACCCCATCTTCTTTATCCAGTCTCAAGTTGATGGACACTTGGGGAGGGGAACATTTTAGATCCAAACCCTAATAGTTACTAAATAATGATGTATTGTACTCTTAGGAGTTCTCTTTAAAAAAAAAAAAAAAAGTTTGTGGTGAGATTTTAAATGTTCTTCACACAAAAATATGTGAAGTATTGCGTATGTTAATTAATTTCATTTAATCCCAGTCCCTGACAACCACCTTTACTCTCTATTTCTATAAATTTAAGATTCTACTTCTCTAAATTTAAGATTCTATTAATAAAATATACAAATGTACATTGGTTTAAGTTTTATATATTTACAAAAAATTGCATGTGTTTATATGTAAGTAGTAGCCAGTAGAGTAAAAAAATTAAATTTATATATAGATAGTGACCAATAGCAGTAAGAAATTATTATGTACCTATCATTGCATAAAGGATTTCATGTTTATAACTTCAAGTCAGCAAACTTGTACATGGGCCTTTGTTTCTCGCAATTTATTTCACCTGTTTAGGCCTCATATACTCATCAGTAAACTGAACCAGATATTCTTGCCCCAGTTACCACACTGCATCATTATGAAAAGGTAGTGAGTGAGTGAATACAAGGAGAAGACTGAAAGGTTCCACGTAAGAGACTGTGATGACAACAGTGACATTTGATAGCTTACCCCCCTCTGAGCTCTCCAAACATTCAGGACAGTATTCTGTTCTTTGCTTTTCAACTCCTTTGAGAATCTCAAGCTAGAAACACGCTTTTAAATGCAGCTCTGCTAGCTCTGAGACACAGATCCACCCTGTGAAAGATAAATTGAAGCCTGTTTGTAAAAGTACACTAGAAGCTGCCATGGGAGAAGAGTCATCAAAGAAAGGACATCAAGATGTCACTTACTCTTCCAATCTGAGCCTGTGATTGAGAAAAATCTTGTTGTTAATACAACTTGATATTTTAAAAGAAGATGGTGATATAAAGGTCCTTCTCTTCATCATTTGCATTATGCCAGAGGGGTACAAATTTGGTCTAACACATTTTGATGTATACCAATTTGTGGAGTGCACCCAGTGATGGAAATAATTTGCTTTATTCTTAGAAAAGCCCAGTTATGCACATACAGTTCCTTTGTGTACTGATAAAAGTGTTGGAATTAAGATTTGCATATATAAATATGGCTTTATACATTATGCTTTGGAAATTTAGTATTTCTAAAAACCAGCCTGGTCAAAAACAGAGCCATTGGCATATTTCATTTATTTGGCCAATGACAATAGTCCCCAACTTTCTCCTTCCTTTCTTTTCTCTGATTCCCCTTTAATCTATTCTTCAAAGAGTAGCCCAGAGTCCTTTCCACTCATGTGTTTATATTTCTATGTAGATACACTTACTCCAGAAAGAATGGCTGCTATCAAGAAATCAATCACATCTTCGTGTGCATGTGCTAGATCAAAATACTACCCTTGCTCAGAAGTACCCCACTGTTTCTCATTCTGTCAAGAATGAGACCAAAATATCTGCCAAGGTTTATAAAGCAGCCCTTGCCCATATTTCCAACTACATTTGCTGTAGCAGTCCCCTGAACAAACACACTAGGAATGCATCTGCCATGGGGACTTTGCTTTTGCTGCTCATTTGAAGGGTTCTCTGCCCAGCCATACTCCTACCCTAATCCTCTCCTTTATTGAATAATTTAGTTTTACCTTTCATTCAGGTATCTCTTTCAGTATCACATCCTCAGATATGTTACCCAATCATTTTGTCAAAAATGTAACACCAGGGGCCGGGGAGTTAGCTCAGTGGTTCCAGCGCCTGTCTTGCAAGCGCAAGGGCCCGGGTTCGATTCCCCGGTAACCACATAACAATACTGGGCGTGGAGACCCACACCCAGCAGCAACCAGTACCACATACCACAGTGCCGGGCGTGGTGGCTCACGCCTGTAATCCCAGCACTCGGGAGGCAGAGGCAGGAGGATCGCTGTGAAGTGAGTTGGAGGCTGAGCTCAGGGCCAGCCTGAACCACAAAGTGAGACCCTGTCTCAAAAAAAAACAAAAACAAAACAAAAAAAAATGTAACACCAGTGGTTACTCTTCCTCCTTGTTTTCCTTCATCTCACTCATTAACACCTAAATATATGAGTCATAATCATGTATCACTCATTGCCCATTTCATCCACAGGAATGGAAGTTACACAAATACAGGAACTATCCACTGTGTGCCTAACATTACTTATACAATGAATATGGTGAGCAAGATAGGCAACCGGCAGTTTCCTTGAATGAGACAGCTAACAACTTTCCAGATGGTAAACAAAGCGAGTGTGAAACCTCATGACTTTCTCTGACTCTCAGTCTCTGGTCCCTTCAGTACAGGCTCCCAGAAAGCCATATGCATTTCTTTCAAGTAAGAAATATGTGTATGTATGAGTTTATTGGTAGATGCTGATATGATGTAGCCTCCTTGTGAAGACTACAACCTCCTGAGAACGGAGCTCACATCTCTTTTATTTATATTTGCTTCCTGAGCTCCTCAAACTGCTCATCATATACAACTAATGGCTGACTTAGTGACTGTGAGCACCAGTGAAGGAAAGTGTTCAGTGACCGAGTCATTGCCAACAGCTGGACGTTTGCCCTCCACAATTTGACAAGGCAAAAACTTTCCCCATACGATTCCTGTTACTTAAAATGACCATTTATCTTGATTTTATAGCCTGTTTGGAAATTCAGGTAGTTTGGGGCATATTAAGAAGAGGAAGAATTGATTTAGACAGACCTGGACTTGAAATCTGACCCTTCACCTAATAATATACGTGGAACTCTCAGAGTTACTGTACACAAACTGGGAGTTCTAACACCATGCTTTACAGCTATGAAATGAAGTTCACGTATGTATAACTTCTGTTTACAATATGGGCTCTGCAGTCCTGTCTGTTTTGTGTGGTTATAAGATTAACCTTAGTAATTATAAAAAGAATCTATTCTCTATATGCATCCCTTTTAAAAAAAATGTTACAAGGGGTCAAGTTCATAATTTAATCACCTGTCAAACTCCACCACCACTTTCTGTTACTACCAGGAATCTGCAGTATCTCTAGACTTTCTGTTGGAACTTTCTCAAACTCTGAATCTTTTTCTTTCTTCAAGCTTTTTATTATTTCACTTTATTTAGACTTTTTATTGTGCTATTTTCTCTCTCCAAGTTCTCTCACTATTTTTCTTAATTTACCAAGAGATCCAACTAACAAAACCACAACCATAACAACAACAAAATCCAAGCAAAAAAAACCCACATTTAACTTGATAAAATGAAAGGAAAACAATATTAAAAATGTAATTCAACATCTTATCCCTCAAATGAAGGATAAGATGTGAAGTATATGTTTAGATTTTTTTGCTAATAAACAAACATTGGAACTAAGATTCAAACCCAAGTATGATTCCAAGGATCCTACAATGAAGCTTGGAGAGTCTGGAGCTCTGAATCTGTCTAAACATCATGGAAATTTGAGATCATGTTCCAGTGAAACAGGAAGAAGGAAGCTTATGCCTCTCTTATGCTCTTTTCTGGAGGGATCTAAGGAAAGGCGCATGAGATATGTTCACGTACAGATTTATATTCACTCCATTCAATAGCGGCCTCCAGAAAGAGAGCTCAGTGCAGGGTCTGATTTAGCTGCAATCAGCTTGTTGACATGTTAGTTCTGTTTTGAAAAGGGCAAGCTATGTCTATCTGCTCCAGCCGGTTGCATGGTGTGCCAATTTGGTGAAGTTTATCATCTGCCTTTAATAGCAGTGAGGCCCAGAAATGGCTCAGAGCAATTTTCTGCTCTCGTGTCTGCAGCGCTTGAGAAAAATCTGGGGGCAAATTTTTAGTCTGAGGCAATATCTCTTAATGTTTTCATCTCCCACAATTGCTAGTTAATTCCTCTTGACTCACTTTTGAAGCTGAAGGCGATGTTGACCATGCGGTAGCTCAGTTCCAACCAGGAGGAATAAAAAGAAGGTCAAGGCCTGAGTGAGAAGCTTAGGATAAGAGGACTGAGGAAGTGAGTCAACTTCATTACAGGACAATTTGGGACAGAAAAATACAACTTCCTTCTCTGTTATTTTTCCAGTGAATTTCATCAGCCAAATTATTTCATCAACTGGTATCAATTCAGTGCTTCTGATCCTGGCATTTCTCTCATTTTCCCTTTGCAATAAATTCTAACATTTATGCCCATCTTTTTCAAGCTGTATAGTGAAAGCGTAGCAACCAATTTAAACTCTCAATATTTAGACATGGCCACCACTAACCCTTGTCACCTCTAGTCTCATAGATAGACACATTCCTAATTCACATGCTGTTCAACTTGCTACTTTAAAATGATATAACATCCTTCAAAATCACTCACTTCCATTTCTTCTGCTTATTGTTAGTGTCTTTGGCAATTTAGTCAACTGTCTAAGGCTGCATTTTTATTTTTGAATGATTCATACTTAAATACACGCCAAACAATGACTTTACAGCTTAATGTGGAGAAGCCACTGGATAACTGATGAACATATTCTGTCCTTTCTCTCAGGATAATGGAAATCTAATGTTTATCTTTTGACCAAGAACCAAAATTGACCTCAGAATTTTAACCCCTATTTGAAGTCTCCATGCTGAATTAACCATTCCCTTACCATTCAGCCCTGACACAAATTTAAGCCTCAGTATGATAGTTAATTACGGGGTGGACTTGCATAAGAAACACCTAGCAGAGCAGACTAGTTTAACACTGTTCTTGATCTATCTGTAAGGTAAATTTACTGAAGATGAAAGACCCACCTTGAATGTGAGTGACACCAACCAATAGGCTTGTAGTCTGGACGGAATAAAAAGGAAAAAAATAAGGAAGTTTTGCTTCTGTTTTTTCAGAGCTGCACTGTTCACTATTGCCTTTGGATATCGACCCCTAGGCTTCCAGCTCAGTCCCTTCTACCTTCTAACAATGGACTTTCAAGGGATTCTGAAGTGAGCTTCAGACCTTCGATTGTTAACTGAATCCTTCGACTCTCCAGTGTGCAAATGGCCTTTCTGCATTCTTCCACACCTGACTCTGTACATGGCCATGCTAAGCCAACTCTGTAAACCCCACACATATATTATAATGTTATATAATTAGGGTTATATAATATTATAATATTTTATAGTAAATCTGTTCATCTAGAGAAGTCTAACTTATCAATGTCTGACTCCATTTAACCTAAATGGTTATCTTCCTAAAATCTTCCAAAGGCTATTCCATTGTGGTTGCAATGTGCATAGTTCCAATTTGGACATTACTACGTTGATAAAAGAAGTAAGTTATTTACTGGTACACTTTAAGTATACATTATGATCACATTTATCACTGAGAACTTGTGCCTGTATATGGTATATCTCTATCCTTATTTTTCCATTCCCATGCCTTCCCTTCAAACTCTCCACCCCCATATACATAAGCTTTATTTCCATTTTTTTCTTTTTTACCTTCAATTTTTTTTCTCTACTTTTTTTTTTTTTTTTTTTTGCCCCACTCCAGTTCCCTTTCTTCTTTCAATATTTTCTTCCTATTTCACAATACCTATTGTACATTTTGGATCTCATTAATACTTTCAGGTTTTCACACTAAAGAAATAGTATATTTACACATGGATGTCTTATTTATTTCACTTATGAGTATGGCCTTGTGACTCATCTGTATAACTATGAATGTCTCCAATTTATCATTTTTTATGACTGAGTAATACTACATTAAAAAAAATATTTATCTAGTCTCCATTTGATGGGCATTTTGGTTGTTTCCAAGATTGAGCTCTTACAACTGTGCTCCTAAAAACATGAGTGTCCTTACATCACTGTGATATGATGATTTTAACTCATGAATATACCCAGCAATTAATTAGTAGGGTCTGATAGTATACTAAGGATAACTTCAGTTCCTTTGCATTTACTTAAACATGTTCTATTAGCTAATATGTGGTCTTTTTTTGGAGAATGTCCTATGTGCAGTTGAGAAGAATGTGTGTTCTGATTTCTTTGGGTGAAACACTGTGTAAACATCTATTAAGTCCATTTGTTCAAAAAGTTGCCTCAATTCTAACATGTTGCTGTTAGTTTTTTATCCAGTTAATCTGTCTTTTTGTGATAGTGAGGTACTAAGGTCCTCCATTAGTATTGTATTAGTGCTTATTTGATTTTTCAGTTTAATATTTGTTTAATATTTGTTTAATATAATTGGGTGCATTAGCATTTGATGCATACATATTTATGATTGCCACCTCCTTCTGTTGGGTTGTTGCCTGTATTAGGATGTAGTGTCCTTCTTTGTCTCTCTTATTAGTTTTGATTTGAAGTCTACTTTGCCTGCAACTAAGATAGCCACTCTTGCTTTTTTGCAGGCTTCTGTCACATGGAGAATTGTTTTCCATCCTCTTACTTTCAGTCTATGAATTTCTTTTTTAATTGTGTGTTTCTTGAATACAAGATATATTGGATACTGCCTCTTAGGCTCTTCTGCCAGTCTGTATCTTTTAATTGGCACATGAGGCCATAGACATTAATGGTTACAATTGATACTTGTTGACTTATTCTCATCATGACATTTTCCTGTGGTAAGTTATTTTATTTTTTATTTTTCCTCTCCTTTCTTTCCTGGCCTAATGGATTCAATCTGTTGGCCCTCATGGATTTGTAACCCTTGTTGTCTGTTTCTAGGGCATTGTTTAGAATTTTTTTGGAGTGCTGGTTTGCTATTCATGAAGTTTCTCCAGTTTCTGTGTGCTATACTTCCCCATCAATTTTGAAAAATAGTTTTGCAGGATACATCAATCTAGGTTGGAAGTTGATTTCTTTTAGAGCTTGAAATATTTCACTCTAGGCTCTCCTTGACCTGAAGGTTTGTGTTGAAAAGTCTGCTGTAATTCTTATGGGCTTTCCTTGGAATGTGATTTGTTTCTTTTCTCTAACTGTTTTCAGTATTTCATTCTTATGCTGGGTTTCAGGAATCTTGACTATTATATGCCTAGGTGTGGATTTTTGTAGCACAGTTAGTTGGAGTACTATATTCCACATTTATCTGTATGTCTGATGCTTTTCCTCTGCTTGGGGAGTTTTCTGCCATTACTTCTAGCGATGGATCTGGAATTCTGAGTTTGTGTCTTATGAAAGTTTCTTCTCATTTCTATTTTTTGATTGGTGATGATGTTTTTGATTTAATTCCTCAGTTGCTCTTTATGAAATGCTTTTTTCAAGTTTCTTTCCTTCTAATATTTAGAAACTCCAGGAAATGGCTTCCTGGGTAGTCCTCCAGGTAGTTCTCCAGGTACGGTTTGGCCTTGGGCCTTGAGTCTGTAATGGCCCTTGAGCAATCTCAATTCTGGATTGCCAGGAAAAACATGGGAACAGAACAACTGTGTTACCTTGGCCAAAGTAATACAATCACTATCAACAAGCCTGTCAAACACAGTCAGAGAATGACAAATTGAGGCAACCACTATTCTAACACTTTTAACCTCAATTAGCAGTCTTTGGTCCTACGCACACAGCTCTCTGAGATGCTGTGCTGCCTATTAGCCTCTGTTTGCTGTTTCAATAAGAGGATGAATGTTCCTTTCCTGCCATCAGCCCAGACCCTTGCATTCCCATATATAGTCACAGAGTAGAAAGGGTTTCTCCAGCTCTTTTTAGTCAAGGCTCTGGGTAGACTTGGGAGAATAGCTTAGCTGGACCTGTTCTCTATTTCACAGCATAAATTCCCTCAATCTTTTGACCCATTGACAGTAGTTTCTCCATTTCCTTCTTTCTCTCAGTGTAGCAAAACAGCCCTGGGAGAAGGGAGGGGGGAAAAGGGGGAGAGAATAAAAGGAGGGGAATGGGGAGAGCAACTTTTCCCCAAGGGTGAGCATGATCACTTTGGTTATTCACTTTGAGTGATGCAAACTTTGGTTGAGTCAGGTTCTACTTTCTCTATTTAATTCCCTTGGTCTACAGAACAGCTGCCAGCAGTCCAAATCCACTTTGTCTGGGCAGCTTCTCCCTTCCCTCTCACTGATCCACTGTGAGGCCCTACAGGTGTGCGGCACCTTAGGCTATGGTGTTTAGGTTTGTGCTTCTGCCCAAAATGGCGACTGTGACCTAGTTGTTGATGATGGGACCTTCACCTACTAATTTTATTCCCCTCCAGTGTGGACTTTCCAGAGGAAACTTTGTGGTGATTTTGCGGCAGCCTCTAGTTGTTCAAGCCTCTCCCACTTCAGGTCTGGGACTCTGTTTCTCAGGAGAAGCTGAGCTATCTTCTCAGATTCCAGGTTACTGCCAGAGCCAGAGTGGGTGGGTATACAGTCAATTTGCTCCCTCGAGTGACTTTATTCTGCGAGATCAAGCCAGTAACTCTGGAACAACGGATCTCATCTTCTTCCTCTCCTTCATCTCTTCCCCACCCCTGCTCTCACTTGTCCTCTGCACTGTTCTTAGAGGACTTCAGTGTGATGTGTTCCAGGTATCAGACACTGTCCTGGAAGGGCTGTGCTGGCAGCACTCACTGTTCCACCATTTTCCTAAGTAGAAGTAAGTTCTTTTAGGAAAAAAATGATTTGCTACATTCCTTCTCCTCTCTGATGCCACAGGGGTTAGGATGACACATGAAGGAAAAAAAAAGGCATATAATGTGAAGGCAACAATAAGGAGTGATAGTAACCAAAAAAAAGAAAAGGTAAGAATGAGAAAAGATAGCATTGGTAGAAAAACATCTAGTTCCATATTTTCTTCCCTCTAAATAGGTCTTGGGTCCTTCTAATAGAATTTCAAGATTCAATAATGTTGGGAACTGCAAACAACTTACTCAGACATACAACTTACTTACTTGGATTTACAGATATCTGTAAATCTTTCGGAATTAACTACTGGGATTATTTCAGACATTCTGCCTCACCCTGTGAGATTTTAAACTACAAGGATTACTGCACTAAGATTATTGGCCTTAATTAAGATTTACTGGGGTTTAAGGATGTCTGCCTTGCCCTGTGTAATCTTCAACTGCAGGGATTATTGTGGGACCTCCCTCTCTTATGCATGCTAGGATTATGGGTTGAAGGCTTGGTACCAAATAGGGGTGCAGGCAAGCTCAGGTTATGGGCTCTTTTGCTCCTACTACTGCTGCTGCAGTTTTTGGCCTTTGCCTGCCACTGCTCAGAGTAGCAAGAGTCGAGCCTGGACTCAGCCTTTTGCTCAAGGTTCTGACTTTATTGTTTGTTGATTGTTAATCCTTTAACTGTGGGACTATTGGGGGATTGGAGTTCACCCCAAGGGTTCTGGCTTCATCCTCTTCCCCAATGCCCACATAATTATTAGAATAGCTCTTAGAAATCCTCAAACTCAAATCCTTCTCAAAAATTTAAGTTTAAATTTGAAAAAAGAATATATTTTGACCCAGGCATATTAAAATATAAAATAATTATGTTTTAAAAAATTCTTCCCATCACAGACAACAAAACTATGGATTGAAAATAAATTATATAGAATTCAGAGTTTGTTTTCCTGAAGCCTCATCTCCCCTCCAAACACTAACCAGGCTCAACCCTGGTTAGCTTCCAAGATCAGACAATATCTGGCATGTTCAGGGTGGTATGGCCATAGACCTGAATCCGCATCAACCACTCCTGTCTCATTTGCTTCCTTTTACCAAAATTTTAAACTGATTTTATGAAAAGCGTGTTAACACTAAGTAAAAGTACTCTGCATATATTTTTCTCTCCTTTGTTTTTTTTGTTTGTTTGTTTGTTTTGTTTTGTTTTGTTTTGTTTTTCATGAGACAGGGTCTCGCTTTGTAGTTCAGGCTGGCCCTGAGCTCAGCCTCAAACTCACATCACAGCAATCCTCCTGCCTCTGCCTCCTGAGTGCTGGGATTACAGGCATGAGCCACAACGCCCGGCAGTGTGATATGTGGTACTGGTTGCTGCTGGGCGTGAATCTCCATGCCCAGTATGGTATATAGTTACCAGGGAATCAAACTCAGGCCCTTGTGCTTGCAAGACAGGCACTGGAACCACTGAGATTAATCCCTGGCCCTCTCTCCATTTTAAATAGCCACTAATACCATCTGAGGAAGACTCTGTACCACTCATTAAGTCTTCCAGAACTGGAATTGAATCCAAACACCTTATCTCTGAAAACACTTTCTCATATATTATACTCTAAGTTCTACCTTCTCATTGATTATGCTAAAAGCAAAATCACAGATGTTCCTAGTCTACCACAATAAAAAATATTGTGCCTTTCTGGAGGATATTTATTTGAAACAATTCGAAAAAGACTATTACAGAAGACAGAAACCTTTTGAGCATATGTGGCATTTTAAACCAATGGACGATCTCCTTTGTGCAGCTAGTGAAGTAAATGAAGACAAGATTTTGGCAGAGAAAAAAGAAATCTGACTCATTCTGTATACACGATTCAAGAGCTGCTCCCCAAGATAGATGGAGATGGTAAAGTATTCAGTGGAATTTATCAATGGAACTACAGATCTATTACATTTTGATTGGTAATTTCATGCTCCCATTTAGAGACTTTGAAAGAAAGACCATAAAATAGTGATTGTCAATAGTCTGATTATATTGACAACTGCCATACAGCCTCTTAGTCATGATGCTCTTGCAAACCTCTTCAACAACCCCATGAAATCTGGAACATCGCTTAGTTCCACTACCTACAGGAAAGTGCAGTTCTTGTCAGGAGTTACCTGCAGCTGATGCAACAGACAACTATTATCTAATCAAATCCATAACCATCTTAGACAGGTGTGTCTCTCCCCCAGCCTAGGAAATCACCCTGAATAATTCATTATCTAACATGTTTCTCTAAGCCAGCATACTTGAAACAAAAAGCATCACTTTGTGCCACTCTTTGTATGGAAAAAGAAAAAGTACTTTAGAATTCTCATTAAAAATGTGACAGAATCCTTCTTTCTCCTCTACCCTGTTAAAATTCTGCATTAGGAATATGTAAGCCATGATGATTTCCACATCCATACTTTGGGTCTCTCTGGCTCATAAGATAATCCTCTTCACTAGTTTCAAACCAAGTCTAAACTGCCACCCTTTTACTGCTTTGAGCCTAGTCACCGATGTGCAAGCACTCAGTGGCTCCTGTAGACAAATAACACCTCACATCTCCTAGTCAGGAAAGTCTAAGCAGGTTCCATGGCTCTTCTTCTGGTTCAGCAGCTCTTCTTCCAGCTCAGCTACTTCGTTCGTAGTCAGGCACTCACTTCCTACAACCACTGCTAGAGTGCTAGTTTGCTGAACTGTTGGGATTTCAGAAGTCATGGGCTCTGAACGTGTTGTTGTGTCCCTAGAACCCAACACAAAGCAGTTGCCTGTTCTCAGTGATTCTTAGTGCACACCTGGAAGGTTTGCTCAATTACTGACTTCTGGACACTGCCCCCGAGTTTCTGGTTCACCAGTTCTGAAGACATCAGAGAGGGTGCCTTTGTGACCTGTTCCAGCTAATACTGAGGCTGCTGGCCTGGAGATTATGTTTTTTAAACCCCCAAGTTGTCTTTTTTTACCAAAGAATGTCTGAAAAAAATTTCAGATTCTCTCCTCTTGTGGATTCCCATCTGGTAAATCTTTATTTTTCCCAGATTTTCCAGGTGTTTACTGTGAACAGCCATGTTGAAGTTTTTGACATGTCAAGAATGGAGTAAATTTGAACCAATAGCTTTAATGTAATCACAAGTCAGGGGAAGATGGTCAGTGCAGGAGAAGCATGTCTACAGCAACAGGTGCTGACATCCTCAGGTTTATCATTTATAGGTTTGACTATTCAGAAGGAATTTCACCAAATTATAAGCTTTTCAGGGAAAGATTTTATGTCATTCCTTTCTGATCTGCACAGTAAAGACTACGGGAAGAAAGGAGAGGACAGAAAGGATGGAGGGAGGAAGGAAGCATGGAAAAGAAAGGGAGAGGAGAAAAGAAAAGAAAAGAAAAGAAAAACAAATTTGACCAAAATTTGGTGAGGCCCCTCTGAGCCCCCTTCATGGCTACTCATGACCTGGGGCATGCATTAAACAAGACTTTGACCAAGTAAGTTTGGGGAGAATCCCTCATCATTCATGTCTAATCAGCTGCTTCATTTTCCTCCCTTGATGTCCAAGACCCTGGCCTGTCTTTAGCAGGAATATTTTTAGGTCTCTTGAGCAAGGATCTGCCCATCCTGGATATTATCCTTAGTCACTTTCCATCCAGTGACCCACTTGCTCTGCTTCTTGGCCATAAATCCCCACTGGTCCTGGTTATATTTAAAGTGAAACTCAATCTCTCTCCCCTATTGCAATAGCCTTGAATAAAATCTTCCTTACTTCCTTGAAAAATTTGAGAATAGTTTCTTTGACAGAAGAAGGATGAAGGCAAATGAAAAGAAAAGCAGGGTGAGAAATAAAGAGATTGGTAATTTTATGGAAACTTCTTTGAACTCTTCTGCCCTCAGACTGGTGGATAATGGAGCCAGTAAGCCTGAGTGAATAGACTTCATTGACTGTCTGGCTTTCCAGCCCTATACTGCATTCAAGCAGCTCAAAAGCCTTATATAAAAGACAAATTAAACTGTTTCATGGATGGCATTTGAAGGCCAATGACATGGTCTCTATTCTGACAACTGTTAAGATCGTGGTCATTGTGAACCAAAAGCCTAGCTGACATTAGAATCATAAAGAACTTCTAAAAATGTATATGATCTGACTTTATAGTAATTCTGATTTAACTAGACTGGGTGGGATCCGGGCATTGGTAGTTTTAGAAAAAATTCTAGGTGGAATATATAACCAAGTTGATAACTAATATGATATTAGAATTAACATCTGTGTCAATATAGCGTGACTGGGGTTATAACTCAGCTGTTGAACCCACACAAGTTGAATGTTACTAATCATAAAATTCAAAATGCAGCAGAACCTCAAACTTTTGAGTCCTGATATGATGGAGCAAGTAGAAAATCCCACAACGTGAAACTTTGTTTCAGGCAAAAAATTATCTCAAATAGTATATAAAATCATCTTCAGACCAATGGACCTCAGTATGTTGTAGATTGAATCTTGAATACCTCCAAGAGGCCCGGGTATTAAAGAATCAGGCTCCAGGCTGGCACTATGGGTAGGTGGTGAACTCTTTAACTTGCAGGACTAGTGAGAGATGTTCCGGTCACTGGGGATAGAAAAGTCAGCTTCCCATCACTGAAACGATGTTAAGAAAAGCAATTTAAAAGGAGGAAGACTTTTTTGGATCACAGTTCAAAGGTTTCAGTCCATGGTCACCTGCCTCCATTGCTGGAATTCATGTGACAAGGCAGGAAGTCATGTGACATCATGGCAGACAGGAAGCAGGGAGAGAGAAAAGAGCGCTTCCAGAAAGCTTTCTCCTTCTTCCATTTTCTCCTTCTCCCAAGTCCCCATGCTCTTGGATGGTGCTCCCCTCAATCAGGGAGTGTCCCATCAAGTGCTGTCCTACATCTCAGTCCTCTCTGGAAACACCATAACAGACA
The DNA here is from genome assembly GCA_004026965.1 of Petromus typicus. Taxonomy (NCBI): domain Eukaryota; kingdom Metazoa; phylum Chordata; class Mammalia; order Rodentia; family Petromuridae; genus Petromus; species Petromus typicus. The sequence continues at coordinate 112,103 of PVIR01001103.1, read as the reverse complement.
CATCAGAAGTGTGACTTACTAATTTTTCAGGCATTTTTTATGCCCTCAAAACATCAGTGAAGAATAACAGGGCAAATACTAGGAGATTTGGGAATAGTAGCCCCCTCCCTCCTCTTTCTGTAGCCTGACTGGGAGGTGAGGGGTTTTGCTGCACCATGCGTTACTGTCATGATATCGTTTCCTCAACACAGGCACAAAACCATGGCACCAACCTACCGTGGACTAGAAATTCCACAAATATAAGTCAAAAAACACTTTTCCCTTTATAGGGAGATTATCTCAGGTATTGTGATATAGTGATAGAATAACATTTAACACCAGGCATACATGAATGAATTTTATCTAGACTTGATTCCCACCCCACACATATGAAATATGTATATACAGCAAAAAAAATTTTTTTAAGACAGGGTCACGCTTTGTAGTTCAGTCTGGTCCTGAGCTCACTATGTAGCCCAGGCAAGCCTCAAACTCAGAGCAGTTCTCCTGCCTCTGCCTCCTGAGTGTTGGGATTTCAGGTGTGAGCCACTACTTTGGGCATTGTGATATGTGGAACTGATTGCTGGTGGGTGTGAGTCACCACACTCTGCAATGTTGTCTGTGGTTACTGGGGTCAAACTCAGGACACTGCACTTGCAAGGCAAGTACCAGAACCAGTGAGCTAAATCCCCAGCCAACAAAATATTTTTTAAAAACTAATCTCAATCCATATGTTCAACCTTTATTATATCTGGAAACTTATGTACATTTCTAAATTTCAGTTTTATTATCTACAAAATGAGGATAAAATATCTATTCTATTTAGTGTTTCATGAAGAGGAAAGGAAAGATGCATGTATTCATTCATTGCTTCACTTGTTCATATATTTTTATTAATTCATTTAACAAATATACACTGATAATCTACAACATATCAACCATTAATTTATCTGCATAGGTATAGCAAGCAATGATGAAGATTGTTCAACACATTCTCCTCCTCACAGGACTTCACCAAATCCTAGAAGTGTAGCACATGAATTCAATAAATTCTTACCATTCTTACAATTCTTACCTGTTTTCCAAACAGGAGATAATAATCTTTTTACTTTTTGCAACATAAAATGGTAGAATAGAGAGGAATATGTTTTGTGTACAGCAAAGAAATATCCAAATTCGCAGAGCTTGTTCTATGGTTATCATTTATAGATAAGTGTATTATAAATTGGAAGACTGATTTAGCTTTTCTCTTTTCTGTCCATAAATCAAAGGATAGGGAAACTATGGAATCCCAGACCCTAAGATCAGAAGCCAATCAGAGATCACAGAATAAAACTTTCTCACTGTGCAGCCCTTCATTAGACTTTGTGATCATTTCTGGTCAGACATGTAGTGTTTTCACGAGTTAATTCTCCTGTGTTTGGTCAACAGCCTTTAAAAATGCAATTCCTGACTAATGTTTATAGACTGAGAGAATGAATGAAAAGTGTGTGAAAAAGTGTAAATAAAGGTCAAAGATAATCTTTGCTGAAGGATTACACATTGCATATTAGGTGACCAAATGGACAAGTTTTCAATATGGTATTTTAAAGTTTGATCAAAAGCCTATAAATATCTCTTCCTCTGAAATGCACCACATATAAGCATGATGAGATATTAAATAAATTTTATAACAAATAAGTCTCTTTTCAATATAAGTTAATAAATTTCCTTTTTACATTATTTTTAGCTATCTAGGTCCTTAGCCTTTACTTAATGATGATGCACTTGATTAAATAAAATGAAAGAAAAGTGAAAGTTCTTTCAGACATTAAAATGAATAATGAGTTTAGACTTAATCCAAAAGCAATTTGACTTTAAACATTCATATGAAATTAAATGAGCCATTGAATTTGCTATATAAGCAAGCATTAATCTTATCAAGCTATGAAAACTAGAAAGTTATACAGTGACCCATTAATTTCAGAGCCTAATACAAGGTCTGTTTAATGCCTACACTCCATTAAAAAGCCTTATTCCACAATATAAGTGCTTTTTCATAAAAGTTTAAACCCTAATTCATTTTTTTACTGCTCCAATCATGTGATAATCTACTCTGACAAGATTATAGCTGCAAATATGAATACAGTATGTAGTGTCATATGAAAAAAATCCTGTTCATGACCAGCCTCCATCAAAAAAGAGGACATTTGTATCATTGGCAAGAATTATATATAAATTACTACAGCCCACTCCTCCTCCATCAAAAGATGTAAACTCAAAAAAAAAAAAAGATGTAAACTCAAAAAAAAATACTTTATAATTCTCCCATTAAATGGATAGATATCCATATTACTTAGGAGCAATATTCTTTCATAGATTTACATAAGCCAAAATCATCATTCTAGTACACATAGACCATATGCTCTACACAAATAGCTCATTACTGAAGTCAAATAGCATACATTTATTTTCACACATTTATAATATTCCTTATAAAAAACAGAATCATGATTTCATTGAAAATTATTATATCCCAATTTTTAGTTCCATGGGAAACCATTACATTTTACAATCAAAATCGTCATTAAAAAATGTATATTTTAAAAGAATGTAAAGCTAGTAGTGTAGTATTTATTGGCTTATGTTTAGCATCTTAGTTATTTTCTGATTGCTGGCACAAAATACACAAGACTCACAAGTTAAAGAATGAAAGGGTTGTTTTACCTCACAGTTTGTGTTATCTGTTTCTTGTTGAGGATTTTTCTAAACCCAGGATGAATTGAGGACCTTGTACTTATGAGACAATGAAAATATTTTGCAAGTGCAAAGATATGCCAACAATGAAAAGTGATATGTACTGATGAGAATATAGGACTATCAACATAGTTTCCATCGTATTTTCTCATTAACTATAGCATCTTTCCAACTGATTTAGCCTGTTTGATGCTCAGTCCTCTCATTTGTAAGGTAGAAAGAACTCCATCTACCTCTCAGAGTAACTCTTAGGGGTGAAATACACAGTGTACAAATTATGATCAAACAATATGGTCAGTGCTGCTGAGAAGTGCCATCCAATGGAAAGGCAGAGGTGTTCAATTCAATAAGTGAGAAGCAGCGTGTCAAATCTTAGTAACAGTGTGTGACAAGTTTCAACTTGTTCAGTGCAGTTAGCCAGTTATGAGCTACAGTTGGGAGAAGGAGTGTTTTCAGAAATGAACAGTTTCATTCTCCATCACAACAATGCCCTATGACACCCATCAGTTCTGGTTCAACAATTTCTGTCTGAAAACATTATGGTGGATCTTCAGCCCCCTTATTCACTGGCTGGTACCATGCAACTTCTGGCTTTTCCTCCAAGTCAAAATGACCGTGAAAGTTAAAAGTTTTGAAATGATTCGAGATACTGTGGCAGCCACAAATACACAATAAAGGTATTCACAAAGGAAGACTTCCAGAACTGCTTCCAAAAGTGCCAAGCATGATAGAATAAACATGTTTGAAGCAAAGAAAGGTATTTTAGGGTTTGGTTTGGTTTGGTTTTTTGTTTTTGCAGAACTCAGGACTTTGCATGTGTCATGCAGACAATGGCACCACTGAGCTAAATCCCTGGCCCAAAGGAGGGATTTTATTTTAAAGAGGACTTGTCTTAGTCACTTTCATATCACTTATGCATGATACCTACCTGAAACCCACAACTTAAAGAAGAGGTTCATTTTGGCTTATTTTGGTTTATTCAAGGCATGATCACTTGACTCCAAGGCAGGACAGCACAGCAGAGGAGTGTGGCAGAGGAGAGCTGGTCATGGCATGAACAGGTATGAGGCATAGTCAAAGGAGGAGCCAGAAGGGGAGATATGAACAAGGAGAGCTACCCACAGTGATGCACCTCTTCGGAGTAGGCCCTGACTCCTGACACCAAGTCAACTGTAATAACCTAATAATCCATTCATCTTCCAAAAGCCCCACATATGGTGGCAGGAAGCTTTAAGGAAACATATATCTATAGACTGTACATTCCTCTGGTCCCAAAAGACTCACACACATCTCTTTATACAATGTGTATTTAGTGCACCCCTAAAATTTGCCAATAATCTAATAGTTTCAGCATTGCTGAAAAGTCCAAGTCCAAATCTGCTATCATACTCAAAGCAAACTCTTAGCTGAGAGCCCCTGTAAAATTCAAAAGAAAGTTAAACACTTCCAATATAAAATGACAAAAGGTAAAGATTTCAACACCCAGCAGCAACTAGTACCACATACCACAGTGCCGGGCGTGGTGGCTCACACCTGTAATCCCAGCACTCGGGAGGCAGAGGCAGGAGGATTGCTGTGATGTGAGTTGGAGGCTGAGCTCAGGGCCAGCCTGAACCACAAAGCGAGACCCTGTCTCCAAAAACCTAAAAAAAAAAAAAAAAAAAAAAAAAAAAAAAAAAAAAAAAAAAAAAAAAAAAAAAAAAAAAAAAAGGTAAAGATTTCAATTCCAATAGGGAGAAATAGGAAGATAGAAAGCAATGGGACCAAAGCAAGACTGAAACCCAGCAGGTCAAATATCAGATCATGTAGTTCCTGTCCCCCACCCTCAGGACAAGCTATAGTCAGATGTGAATTTCAGATGGCGGGAGTGGCACCACCTCTGTGGCGTTCCCAAAGCCTGTAATTCTCATGACTTTTCTCTTGAGCCATCTTTGCTTACTCCTTGAAGTTTTCTTCAGATATTCTGCATTCCTGTCTCCTTAAAATGTTGGGGGTTCCCACTGCACTTTTGGCTTCACTCTCAGATCTTATGCATTGCCCTTTCAGGGGTGCATTGCCTAGCTTCCCAGGGCTTCTGAAATCTGCGTGGACTCCACAACTCTTTCCTTCTGCAAGCTTGTAAAACCAACACCACTTTGAGGACACCAAGGTCTGTCACAGGCTTACCGGGCCCTTTTGTGTCATGACTGCAGCGGCTTCTGAGTTCCTTGGATGGCTGAGTACTGTGAATAGAATGCCAGGAAGCCAATTGCCTAAGCAGCCTTTCTCGAGCACTATGCCTTGGGGCTTTTTTCTCAAAGCAAAGCCTTTCAGTTTTCCACCCTTGAGTCTATGGATAGTCGGGACCTTCACATTCCTCCCCTTCCCCTCAATGCATCCTTTGTATGGTCCTGATGTAAAGCACTTGGCTTCTCTTTAATATGAATCTTTTCAGCAACAAAGCTCTCCTCTGTTCCATCTTCGCAGGTCCCAGCTTTACCAAAGATTCCTTTCTATCCCAACTCAATTTTTTTTTTTTTTTTTTAGGTTTTTTTGAGACAGGGTCTTGCTTTGTGGTTCAGGCTGGCCCTGAGCTCAGCCTCCAACTCACATCACAGCAATCCTCCTGCCTCTGCCTCCCGAGTGCTGGGATAACAGGCGTGAGCCACCACGCCCGGCACTGTGGTATGTGGTACCGGTTGCTGCTAGGCGTGAGTCTCCACGCCCAGTATGGTATGTAGTTACCGGGGAATCGAACCCGGGCCCTTGCGCTTGCAAGACAGGCGCCGGAACCACTGAGCTAATTCCCCGGCCCCCAACTCAAAATTTTTAAAATCATTTAGCTGTGCCATTTGCTCTTGATTTTCAATACAAAGCTGGCTAAAATCTCCCAATAGTATCCATGCCACAGCTGGAATGCTGAGGTTGAAACTTTTCCACCAGATTAACCTGCTCCCCTTAATATCTTGCAAGGTCTCAGGACATGACCAAGATGTAGATAAATTTTCTGCCAGAGCTTAACACACATGACATGGAGTCCAACTGCCAGTGGAGTCCTTCTCACCAACTGGAGCTTCCTGAGTTTTATCTTTTCCATCTGCTTTAATAGCAGCATTCTAGTTTTCTGAAATCTGACAAAAATGTTCCATCAAGCTCAGCTTACATCGGTCTAGGGCTTCCCTAGCTGGCATCTCCATATCTTTCTAAAATCCTCCTGAGAGCAAATTCGAAGCCCTCTAAGATACATAGTCAATACAGTCCCAGAGACAGCCCCACTCTGGTACCAAAATCCATATTAGTTATTGTCTCATCACTGAAACACAGTCCCCAACACCCGTAGCTTAAAGGAGGAGAGGTTGGTTTTGGTTCATGTTTCAGTCCCTAACTAGCTGGCTGTAAGGCAGGGTAGCAGGGCTGAGGGACATGAGAGGAGTGCTGCTCATTATGTACAGTGAATGGGAAGCAGAGTTCAGGGAGGAGACAGGAAAGGATGTATAACCTCCTGTGTTACACCCCAGTCCAGGGGCCTGAGTCTTGACCAGGCCTCACCTCATTATGGCAAGCCAGCCATAATGTCCCTATTACCCAATCATCCTCCAATGGTCCCACCTACGCAAGAGACTGTAGAGGGACAAACCGTAACAGGAATGGATGGCAATGTGTCTTTTATTGTGGTAAATTGTTTAATGAAATTCTCATTGTATCTTTGATCACCTCTCAGTATGTTACAGTGGCTTATAAACTCTAACGTGGTATGCGGGTCATCATCAATCACCACCAATGTAACATTTATGTAGATGCAGGGGACAATGTTGAGATTGTAACAAAAAAGTAAGGAAACAAATTTTATATATATGGGGGGGTGGTAGGGTGGGTGGGGCTATGGGAAAAAATGAGAATTAAGTTGTGTCTTATACTGGTACAAATCCCCATTATGGAGTGCAATCATGATGTGTATATTTAATGTACCAATAAAGATAATTAAAAAAAACATTTATGTAAATGCATCAACTCCAAGAGCCATTTTACACACACACACACACACACACACACACACACACACACACGCATTAATTTCATATATCCACTATAAATTTTTCAGGCTGAAAAAAAATGTAATTGTATAGCTAATATTTTTTTTCTCCTGACAAAATGAGATATTGCCAGAAATGGACTTGCCCTTTATTTAACAGTGACAGGAATGTGTTGCTAAGACCCTAACAGAAACCAGTAATTAAACCAACAAAGCCACAGTAATTTCAAGCTTCATTAGAACTTGAGCAAACATGCCTCTACAGACCACCTGAGAGAGGGACATGCTCACCCAGGTACTCATTCACCAGGGGCCAACGTTTCACACAAAGTCTTACCATAGCCACACCCACTCAGATGACCCTATATACTTCCTACTTGAAATAAATGAATGTAATACAATTTTCTTTAGTAGTTCAGTCTCAAGTCATGTTGCAAGTTCAGCATATTAGAGTTCTCTACACATAAATATATATATTAGACAGGCATAGATGCAAATTATTTTTACCAGAAGTGGAAAAGTTCACAATAACCATCCACATCCTGGAGAGACAGGTGATCAAGTAACTGGTCAGTCTAAACTTCTGGGAGGCACAAAATAAGAAGGACGGAGATATAACTCTGGTCTGAAACTGAGGACCAGGAAGCTCCATGGAGAGTTACTGGTGTGAGTCCTTGACAAAAGGCTGAAGAAGCTGAGCTCTGATAATCACAGGCTGCAGATTCAGCTCTCACTGACATGTAATGCAGTCTCCCACTAGTTCCAATAGCTATTCCAGGAGACTGGTGTCTCTGCCACTGACTTCATTTTCAGGACAGATGCATGAGCAAGGTGACACAGCTGTCCTAGATCTGCCCTACAAAGGGCTTGTGAGTAGCCCTGATTCACACACCATCTATATTTGGCTGGTTGCAGTGGTTGACTACCTCACCATAACTAGCTACAGGAATGAGGAATTCAGATCTTGGTAGCCAACTATACCCAACACCATAAGTAAAAATATGCTCTCATGTCACACTATCTATTGGTCTGCTGTTATCCTAGGTGCCAAACTGAGCCTTCCTCATCACATCTATGTCTATTCCCACTGGATATATGGTCAAAAGATGTCCAAAAGCTTAGACACCTAGAACATACCTGGGCTACTGTACTATGGTTGGCTTCTGTTACTTTTCCTTAAGCCAGACCTTCACAATTGGGACTGAAACTACTACAGTCAAAAAGTGATTAAGTCGCTGGACTCTGAGCTGGTAGATGCCTTGGGAAATCTTTTGAACCAATGCACTACTAATGGAGCAGATCCCTCTGGGACGTACCTGGTCTTCTGCACTGCCTTCTTCCTCACTGAGGCAGGGGTGATGGAGCCTTTAGCTAGTGATCAAAGGACCATGAACACGGAGACTACTTTCCCCAAGCACATTTCCGACTACAATGATAACTTGCAGATCTGAAGGCCTCTGAGGATAGGATCCTGCTGTGTTCAGCAAACTAATGGTTTTATCCAAAAATGTGCAGCATGGAAATCGAACTGGGAGAAGCCAGTAGATGCTCCCTGGCTAGATACTGTTCTTCATGTGGCCTTGGAATGTTTTTGCAACTTGCCTTCAACCTGTTATCCCTAATCTACCAAGCCAGCTGGGGTCCAAGCTGAGAGTGTTTGCCTAAGAAAGGGACCCTGGAGAGCTGAGTTTTCCTCCCTTTATGGAAATCAGCACCTATTGGAAGACAAAAGACTGGAGCCAAGACTGAGCTTTTGTATCAAGGCTGGACTGGTCCAGGATTTGACTATGAAAGCTTACAGAAAATAGAATCTCATTTCTTCCTGACTTGTGTTAAAAGTGCAAATTGTTTTGCACTGTTTCATTTTTCATTTCCAAGAAAGTTATGCTAGTGGGTTCTAAAGTGTTATAACTGATAAACACATAAACTGTATCCCTCTGAAAAGGCCTTTAAGTTCCAACTTCCTCTTCTTCATTTCTTTCTGCCATCTTTTGTCTACTATTATGTCTAATATGTCTCTGGGAAAAAGATGGGTAAGAACCAGCGTTGCTGCTGCTGCTCCAGTTCATTGTACCTCTTCTCCAAGCAGTTATGTTATTATCCAAACTACTTCTTAAGGTATCCACTTCTCAGGCCAATTAGTACAGTGACATCTTTGATTGAGCATAGAAACTAGAGGACCCCAACCTTAGCTTTTTGCAGGTTAACCCAACTAAAAATGATTCTTGGGGCCAGGGATTTAGCTCAGTGGTTCTAGTGCCTGCCTTGCAAGTGCAAGGGCCCAGGCTCGATCCCCGGTAACCACGGACAACAATGCTGGGTATAGTGACTCATGCCCACCAGCAAACAGTAACACACAGTGCCAGGTGTCTTGGCTCATGCCCATAATCCCAGCCCTCGGGAGGCAGAGGCAGGAGGATTACTGTGAGATCAAGGCTCACCTGGGCTACATAGTGAGCTCAAGCCAGCCTGAACTACAAAGCAAGACCCTGTCTCAAAAAAAATAGAGATTATTTTATTAAAACTTACAAAGTAGTGTCCTAGACCAGAAGATTTTTGCCTGTGTTTATTCTTTTTCTTTAAATTTCTCCAACTAGGAATTTTCTTAGTTAATAATCCACTGTGACACTGGAAGTTGACTTGTGGGTGACACAGGTCTCACACTTTTAATTACTTAAGGTCAAAATTTTAGAATATTTAAAATAAATTAGTTTTCTGCTTTGTGATCTCTCAGATCTTTCAGTTGTTAGTGTTTTTCTTCAGGGACAATTACAATCACTGCCATTTTTACAGAAAGCAACAGAATATCAGAATTCTGAGTTTTTTTGGTTTTTTTTTGTTTGTTTGTTTGTTTTTTAGGTTTTTTGAGACAGGGTCTCGCTTTGTGGTTCAGGCTGGCCCTGAGCTCAGCCTCCAACTCACATCACAATCTTCCTGCCTCTGCCTCCCGAGTGCTGGGATTACAGGCGTGAGCCACCACGCCCGGCACTGTGGTATGTGGTACTGGTTGCTGCTGGGTCTCCACATCCAGTATTGTTATGTGGTTACCGGGGAATCGAACCCGGGTCCTTGCGCTTGCAAGACAGGCACCAGAACCACTGAGCTAACTCCCCGGCCCCAGAATTCTGAGTTTTAAAAGCTACCAAAGAATGCTATCTTCTAATAAGCTAGTGAGTGCCTCAACCTATTTATAGGATAAACTATAAAACTGAAAATACCTGGTATGTTAAAAACTTTGATCTTAAATAACAGATACAACTAATCTGTAAAAACTTCAAAAGAACAATACGCTCTGTTCTTATAGTCCTAATTTTGTTATTCACATGCATAATTTATTTCATGACTTCTTTTGGTCAAACAGGATCTGTAAAACACTGTAGAAATTGTGTAGAGTTGTTGGGAAAATGCTAATACTTTACTTTCAATTAGTTTTCGCTGAATGTTTTTTCTCATTTAACTTATTAAAGTTTAAAATTTTTTAAGTACCAAAAAAAGATATGATAAGTGTTTCTGGAGAAAGATATGTTCAGCCTTATTTAAACATCATGCAATGTGTACATATATCAAAACCTCATTATAACCCATAAATATGTATCATTGTATCTTTTTTCCCTCAGTACCAGGGATCAAACTCAGGAACTTGAGTTTGTAGACAGGCATGATGCCAATGAGATACATCCCTGGACATCACTGTGTCTTTTAAATAAATCAATTAAAAACAAATTCACTTTTAAAATAAAGTTAAATGAATGCAATTTTATGTGTATGTGTATCAGTTAAAATTGATTTAACTTAGAAGGTGAAAGAAGGCTTCTGCCTAAGATTGGACATTCAAGGATATCACTAGAGGAAATATTCATGTCACAGAAAATGAACAAGGAGCTAGAAAGCCTGAGAAAACCAGCAGACCACTTAGCTGTCTGATCCCCAGTAGAGGGGAGTGTGAGGGGGTGTTGGGTTTAGCTAGACTAGACACATATGAAGTTTGGGCAAGGCCACCAGGGAATTGGCAAAGTCACCATCAGGGGGTCACAGGGCCCCCTGGAATGACCTGACCTTCCCTCCCTTCCATACCCATTCACTGGCTGGGGTAGAAGACGTCGTGATGGGGCCGGGGAGTTAGCTCAGTGGTTCCGGCGCCTGTCTCGCAAGCGCAAGGACCCGGGTTCGATTCCCCGGTAACCACATAACAATACTGGGTGTGGAGACCCACACCCACACCCAGCAGCAACCAGTACCACATACCACAGTGCCGGGCGTGGTGGCTCACGCCTGTAATCCCAGCACTCAGGAGGCAGAGGCAGGAGGATTGTGATGTGAGTTTGAGGCTGAGCTCAGGGCCAGCCTGAACCACAAAGTGAGACCTTGTCTCAAAAACACCTAAAAAAAAAGAAGACGTCGTGACAGGAGATGATGTGATAGGTGACGTCAACTCACAACTGCCGTGGATCTCACAGCCCAACTCCAGGCAACCTAGGAAACCTGGGAAACCTGCAAGACACAACCTCCTGATCCACACCAGAGATTAAATATAGATCTCCAATTTTTAAGAAAAATTTTCCTTTTCTTTTAGTGATAGTGGTGATCTATGTGGACAGCAGCTCTACAGAAATTAGTAAATACACTAAGGAGGAAATACCTTCACTCACTCTACATTCTCAGTTACCGTAAGTGGTAATTGTGTGAGACAATCTCTCCCAGCCCCTTCACAAGGATGAAAGGCTGTAAAAATGTTCATCAGTGTCAAAGATACAAAGTGATCTGTTCATGAATAGTCTGGATAACTATTGTGTTAAACGCATTAAACAGTAACCCGCACAAGGGGGTCACACACATCTCTCCCTCCTTTCCTCATTGTGGCTTGATGTAGGGACTGCCATTTCAGGGCTGTATCATTTTTGCTTTACACTCCTATATTGCAGCTATCTGCAATGTTAACAAGGTCTTGTTTAGGATTCTGGTAAGCTGGTAGTCTCACTTAGGCCTACACCACAGACATATGCTCCAAACCTACTTTTCTAAAATGTTACTTTGAGGAGAACTGATCCCTTATCTAGCAAACAGCACTGCGTTACTTTGTTTCTGTTTAATAATATATTTTGTGTTCACTTCCTCTGCAAATAAACATCAACAGTAACAAAATACATTGCTTTTAGTACCAACCAAATTATAATATCACCCCCAAAGCTTCAAATATAAATTACATACAAATGCACCATCAAAACTGTTTACAAGGGGCCAGGGAGTTAGCTCAGTGGTTCCGGTGCCTGTCTTGCAAGCGCAAGGGCCCGGGTTCGATCCCCGGTAACCACATACAATACTGGGCGTGGAGACTCACCCCAGCAGCAACCAGTACCACATACCACAGTGCCGGGCGTGGTGGCTCATGCCTGTAATCCCAGCACTCGGGAGGCAGAGGCAGGAGGATTACTGTGATGTGAGTTGGAGGCTGAGCTCAGAGCCAGCCTGAACCACAAAGTGAGACTCTGTCTCAAAAAATATATATATATATTTACAAAACATAAGTATCCCAATATATATTAAATACCTAAATGTCATTACATACTTGAAGCCATTGACACCTGGTCAGTTTGAACACTTGGGTTTCAGCAATGTGAGAATTTCCTAGCATTCTGGTGAATGAGTTGAGAATTAATTATATAACCCATTTTTAATGTCTTCTTTTTTCTAGAAATTATGATTTAAAATATTTCTGTCTAATCAGTAGAACTTTCAAAACCAATCAGAGTGAAAGGTTGATATTTAAATATGTTTATCCTCCAAGGCAGGTGTTCTCATTGGCATACTATGCCCTGATTCACAAATGTAAGATCAATATAAAATTGCAGGTCTTGAGAAAAGGGAGAATTGTACAGTGGCAATGTACATGATTAAGAAGAAATACAAAATTCACATGTTGAAGCCTCATTTTACCAAGAGACTTCCTTCAAAGATAACCCCGGTTATAATTTTGTGCAAGAGTTTTGCAAATTTTCCTAAGTGACTATAGACACATACTATATCATATCACACATAAATTATTCACAGCAATGTCTTTGAGAATAGTCATTTCATTGCCTACGTTATCTCTTGTAACAGGGCTGCAAATATGCTGGTCCTTATAAGACTACTAAATCAGCTTCCTCAGACCCATACATCTAAGTTATACTGTATGACTGAGTTTGGATCAAGGAAATATGTGGTGAAGTGATAAACCACTTACAGGCCTAGACCCCCAAAACCAGTATTGCCTCCTGGAGACAGGGGTGCAATTTCTATAGCGTAACTATCCCCATGTTGGCTGATGGCAAGATAGCAACATGTCACTGAACATGGAGTTGGAAGAAATGCAGTAAGTATAATTTCAACAGTACAAATAGATAGATGTAAACATTCTCAAAAGCACAGTAAGATATTTTAATATAATTACGAAATGACCCTTTGTTTTGAATGTGATCTATTTAATTATAGGCTTATATAATATAATTTTCCATAATGGTCATATTTTAAACCCAACTCATGGAATTCCTAAAAAATTTAGCAACAGGTTCTCAGAAGCCATTATGAGCCAGTGCCAACAAATCACTGCTCAGGTTCCTATGTGACTCCACATTCTCAAACTGAGAAAGCTGAGTGCCAGACTGTCTCTGTGGAGCAGGAATTCCCCTTTTCTCCTGATCCTCCTAATCCACATTCAGTTTTGAAAGTAAGAACCAAATGTGTTAAACTACTTGAGTATGGGCTTATTTGTTCCTACAGTTGTACTAAAAAAAAAATGAATTATCTCATTCACTGGTGTCCATGTTTAGTGAAGCAACAGACTCAGCTGAAAATGTTTTATAAAATAGATTCCAGGGCCTGTGGTGATTAAGAATCTCCAGAACTTGGTCACGAGCCGGCTTCAGGAACCACTGACAGGTAAAAAGGAAAAGGGGCGCCAGGGAAGGAAACAATCTGAGTGGCTTCTGAAAAGGTTCTCTTGTTCAAGATCAGAGAGATCCTGAGTTAGGATACATAGTAGAGAATGATGCGAAAAAGAGATCAAGATGGCAAGATCTATTTTCTTGCTACAATGACAGCATCAACATCACCAGGAAACCATGGAAATGGAAGTGTCCCGGCCCATATCACACTTGCTGAGTCAGAACCTGCTTTTTAACAGGAGCCCCGCATGATTAATATACCCCATAAAGTTTGAAAGCACAGAAGTAATAAACAATCCATATAGAGATGACAAATGCTCTAACACTCAGGAAAGGAGACAGAAAAAAACTTGATATTATAAGCACAAAATAAAATGCACAAGTAGTTATGAAGAGAAAAAAATCATACTGTTCTCAGTTTAGTATTATTTTCATCTTTTATTACACATGAAGTATATACTATAATATTTTCAGCGCTTACAGTCTCTAAAAGATTTACCTTGGTTCTTGTATTATGTCTAAGACACTGAATGTTAGCTAGTAAGGAATAAAAAAATCATTAAACTAGAGAACGATGTGATTAAATCTGAATTACAGGCCCTTCCCTCAGGTACATATATAGAAGGTTGGAGCTTCCAAAACCCTGTTAATTTTTAGTTTTGTTACATTAATAATTGCTTGGAAATACAGGATGGTGCATAAATAGTCCAGCTTTTTGTTATAAATAATGTATTCCTTCTTTAAATAATCTAAGCTTTCTCCTCTTGGGTGTTGTGTACAAACTTCTCTCCTCTGACCAGAAAGATTTCCTTGTCCTTCTGATTGTGTCCAGGGCTATAATGCTGCATCTCATTTAAAATTCAAATAGGCTCAGTTTCCAATGTGAAGATGCCCAGAATGGTCCATTCTAACTATGAGAAAGACACTGCTTGTTGGTTTCTGGATCTGATGACCATATTTTTCCTCTGTGACATCATGAAACTGAGTATTTGAAAGAGTGCAGATTTACTTACTTCAGAATAACTGCAGATCCAAACTCTCCCCTTCAACTAAAGTAAAGAGATAAGACAGGGAGAGGCAAAGTGACAGACCTCTATTGCTACCTGTGTCCAGAGTGTCTAAGGGGAACTTTCTCTATCAGCTGTTATAACTCAAGAGGTGCTCCCCCACCCGCGACTCCACAGAAAAAGAGATGACAGTGGCCGTACCAACCAGACGAATATCCCTTCATCACAATGGACAAAGTTCACCTATTCTTTACTTCACAATTATCTTAATCCTTATGCCACTACCAAGCTCAATAGAAAATAAAATACTTCAAGGAAGAGTCCTAGTAGTATAATCATTACTTTGGTCTTGTATCTGCCCAGATAGGTTCAGGATGGACATACACCAGGAACAACCAACAAGAACCACACCTGTGACCTTTTTAAGAATCATCAGGTAATACAAAGTCCTCTGACTTTGCCGTGGAATTGCTCACCTCTGTGTATGTACCCTGAGAGCTATTCATGGACATCTTTACTCTCACAAACCCAAAGCCTTTATGACAAAGAATTACCCACAACAGGACTGGGGATTTAGCTCAGTGGTTCCAGCACCTGTCCTACAAGCACAAGGGCCCGGGTTTGATCCCCTGGTAACCACATACAATACAGGGCGTGGAGACTCACCCCAGCAGCAATCAGTACCATATACCACAGTGTCGGGGCATGGTGGCTCATGCCTGTAATCCCAGCACTCAGGAGGCAGAGGCAGGAGGATTGCTGTGATGTGAGTTTGAGGCTGAGCTCAGGGCCAGCCTGGACCACAATGCAAGACCCTGTCTCAAAAAAAAAAAGAATTACCTACAACAGAAAGCAAAACTTAAAAGTGACTAAAAACAGATTACCACTCAGGTTACAAAGCCTTAGCTGTTTCCATCATGCATAAGATCTACCCTACATGTAGAATATACTACTTATAAGCCAGTATGTTCTCTTTTAGTTTAATCAAGATAGAATTTAATACACAAAATTTAAAAGAGAAAGTATCCGGACCCAGGACATGGACTGAATTGGAAGAAGCAACACGCACCTGTTAAGGCAGAATGCAAAGCTGCAGGGGGTCAGGTTTTGGCATCTTGAGTAGATTTCCTGGGCTCACAGCCCCCTTCTTCAGTAAACTTAGTGGTGCTGGGAAAGGTGTGTGTTACTTCTGCCCCGTCTCCTCTCTACAACTAGTAGTTAAGTCACAGCACCTTCCTACATGACTGAAAATGAATGACATGTGGCCACATCGTGAAACACTTAAGAGCCACTAACCCTGAGAACATCTACTTGCAGTGACCCTCATCATTTTATCATCCCCCTTTCCTTTTTTTCTATTTTGCTAAGTCTAGTATTTCCTCTTCTGAGAAAGACAATGCACAACTCCTACAAATCAGAAGAGGATGCCCTGAGCCTGGGCCTCAATAGCTCAGTCTGATAGAGAAGAGCTCGCACTGCTCTAAGACGTCAAGGACAAGGGATTCCTCCTCACCCTCTGAGTGGACAGGGGAGGTTTGTAGAAGGGACTCCCCTCAGGGACATAGCACAGTTAGTTCGGGCATGGTGGGGAAAGACCTCCTTAAGATATCTGGGAATCTCCCACATCAGTTCCCACATGAATTTCAATGTGATCCAAGTACAAAGCTGTAGGCAGAACAGACTCAAATTAATAGAACGCATTATTCCTGAGAAAATACATTTAAACTGGCTTAGCCATTTTAAAAAGATCTCTAATTGCTGCCAACTCTCTAATTCTCCTTGAAAATTATGAAAGTGTGGTCTTGTGAGTCAATACAAAAGCAAAAGTGGGATCCTGGTGGTTCTATTATTAGATTGTGAAAAAAAGCATAGTCAAAAGGCAGAGTTAGAGCTGTGATTAACATGAAACAATATCTCAGGAGCGCTCCAGTCTGCAAAGGTAAGTCACAACATGCCTCCAGGTATTTCTGGTGGCTCTCCCCAAAGCCTCACCTCTAGCAATCAACACCCTGTTAGGAAATGTAATGCCCATTTCTATACAGCGGAACTGTGGAGGCCAACTGTTTCTGCTGGTAAGAACTATTCTGAGCCATAGAGTGTTTGAACATTAAAGCTGGAAAGTGCAAAACAAACAGAGGAAAAGGTAAGTGCAGACACACACACACACACACATACACCCGCACTCAAGACTCCTTGTCCATCAGAACCATACACTCATGGCAATCGTGCACATAGTCTCTCTCTCTCTCTCTCTCTCTCTCTCTCTCTCTCTCCCTCTCTCTCTCTCTCTTCCAAGAAGCCACAGCTTCTGGGCAGATCAAGACCAAATCTCCCAGGTGAAAGAAATGTGGGAGAGTTAGAAAAGACAGTATGACAAAAACAGTATCGTATTAATGAGGTCCCAAACATAAAGGAAATCCCTCACCATGACTGTTCATATGTTTTAAGAGATGCAGACTGGTCTACAGCCATACCACCCTGAATGCGCCCAATCTCATCTGATCTGAGAAGCTAAACAGGGTCGGGCCAGGTTAGTACTTGGATGGGAGAGATGCAGACTGGGAGAGAGCCCATTGATTGAATAACCACCATGCAAAAACCCCAGGATTTGTGCCTCAACTCTGTATTATTTATTCCTTTTTTCCCTCAATACTGGGCATTGAACTCAAGGCCCTGCGCTTGCCAGGCAGGCACAGTGCCACTGAACTACATCCACAGACCTCTCATTTACTCTTCACCGCATTGAAAGGAACCGATACAACATGCATTTTACATAAAATAGTGGGGACTTATGGAGTTCCAAGATCATGATGTGAAGTGGTGCACTCTGAACTGGAGAAGGAACCCAAAACCTGAAGACAGAAATGACAAGGCTGACAATTCTAGATCAGCACACAAAAGTTCAGGTCCTTTGAAATCAGAGCATATTCCAGAGAGACAGCGTTCAGATTTCTTGTCTGCAAACTCTCTTCTGATACCTAAGAGAGATCTGTGAACTCTGTGACTCCTTAATCCTGCCGATGCTTATACATTTTCTCTGTACATGTATCACAAAATTTAGCAAAGGCACAAATTCTAGATCCTGCCAACAATGAATTTCTAAGAAGAATTTTTTAAAATTTTCTTACATCATGGAAAATCCTCTTACCCATTGTCCGCAAACCTGTTGGTGTTGAATGAGAGAATAAATGAATGTGTGGAGTTTGATGTAGAAAGGAAAATAGGAAGAGAGTAAGAAGAAAGAAAGGCTAAACAATGAACTGAAGGATAATATATAATTATTGTCAAGGGCCAAGTTCTCTGATTTTCACATTTTATGCATGATCTCATTGGATCTGAGAAAAACTCCTAATATTAGCCCCATTTTTAAATGGATAGACTAATACCCAGATAAATCAGTGTATTGAGAAACTATTAGGGTAAACTAGTACTCAGATAAATCAGTGTATTGTGAAACTATTGGGGTAACAGAGTTTTGACCCAATACCTACATTGTCTCTCTGTGAAGTTCAAGTTTTGTCTTTCAGACAATTGAAAGACATTGAACATTTTGCTCATTTACTTTTGACTGTCGTACAATCAAGAAAAGACCTGAAGTTTTGAAAATATTAATGTTCCATGACTAGAAGATAGACTGAGAGAGAGCCGCATAAACACTCAGAGAACTGGCTGTCTGCTACGGGAATCTCGGCACGGGTCACGGTCTTTACCTAGAAATGCTTGATAAAGCTTTTCTCTGCAGCTAGCTGAGGCAATAACCAAAGACATGATGGAATTAATGTAGGCTAAGTGGGAAAGATAATAGGGGGGAAAGGTGTTTGATGCAATAAAAGTCCCTAGAATGAATGTAGACTCGTACAACCCCTGTGGAGATCAGTTTGGAGATTCCTCAAAAAACTACAATTAGAGGGGCTGGGGAGTTAGCTCAGTGGTTCCAGCGCCTGTCTTGCAAGCACAAGGACCCAGGTTCGATCTCTGGTTAACCATATACCATACTGGGTGTGGAGACTCACGCCCAGCAGCAACCAGTACCACATACCACAGTACCGGGCGTGGTGGCTCATGCCTGTAATCTCAGCACTCGGGAAGCAGAGGCAGGAGGATTGCTGTGACGTGAGTTTGAGGCTGAGCTCAGGGCCAGCCAGAACTACAAAAGTGAGACCCTGTCTCAAAAAAAAAAAAAAACTACAATTAGAGGTGTCATTTGACCTTTCTATTCCTCTGCTGAGTATACACGCAAAGGAATTAAAAGATTCATATCACAGTGACATATGTGCACCCATGTTTATAGCAGCTCAGTTTGTGATTGACAAATCTTGGAAACAACCCAAATGTCCATCAGCTGGAGACTGGATAAAGAAGATGTGGTTCTTTTATAGAATGGAGTATTACTCTGCCATTAAAAACGATAAGTTTGAGTCATTCATACTCAAATGGATGTACGTTGAGGACGTCCTCATAAGCAAAATAAACAGGTCATAGATGTGTAAATATCATATCTTTTCTCTGGTATGAGAAAAGGAAGATGTAAATGAGTTGTAGTATGTATAGTTGATATTGTGGAGTAGAAAATATTTAAAGGGAAAGAGAGTGTAAGGGTAAATAATGAGGGGAAATCGAATATGGTAATAGTAAAGAAAAAAGAAAACAAATATTGTGTATATAAGGGGTGGAGTTGCAGGGCAGGGGGGAAAGGGAAAAAATGAGAATCAAGTCATGTCATATTCTGGTGCAAACTCGATGTTGAATGTGATCATGATGTGTAGTCATAATGTACCAATAGAGATAAAAAATTTTTTTAATTTTAAAAAAGATTGAATAATTTATACTTACATGGACATACCTTGAAGACATCCTCATAAGTGAAATAAATAGGTCACAGATGTGTAAATATTGTATCTTTTCTCTGATATGAGAGAATGAAGATGTAAATGAGTTCTAGAATATATGTTATATATTGGGAAATAGAAAATACTCAAAGCAAAATGGGGTGGAACAAATTCTCATTGTTGAGTGCAATCATGATGTGTATATGTAACGTACCAATAAACATTTCAATCTAAAAAAAAGAAAAGTCCCTAGAATGGAAAGGTGAGTGTCTGCGTGTCCCTACCCACTTATTCATCCTAGAGGAGAGATCAACGTGTGATTTCAACATAGAAGTTTTTCTCACACAATTTGACAGCGATAAGCACAAGGTGCTAAAGAAGAGAGAGCTCAGGGCTTTCAGCAGAGGGGAGAAGGACCAGAGACTTCGCAAGAGCAGAAATGCTTTACCGTGTGCAGCAGTGAAACTGGACAGAAAAAATGGAACTGAAGACAATGGTCATGCCAAGGAATAGGAGTCTGACTCTCATGCTCAGACTTTCCCCCCACGTCTGCTCCATCAGGACAGGCCTCAGTTCGGTCCCTCCAGGGCCTCGCCTGCTGGACAGCTTATTAACACCAGTGGGGGCTGTGCCCTATGCTGACAATTGCCTCCCTGTAGCTTCCAGGTTATGTTAATTTCATTTTGAATTGAAAGCATAAAATATAATAGGAGAATGATTTAAGCCAAGGTCAAAAGCAAGAACGTCCCATTTTGCCACTTGAGCAAATGGTCTCTGTGTCGTTTTTATTAACATTATTAGAAAAAGGATTTTACTGGCCGAGAGCGGGAAGCTTAAGGGCCTCTTCTGGAGTTGCTGCTTGTGCTATGGGAAATTGTATTCGTCCCCTGGGGCTCACATTGATGGAACGCATTGGCTTCCTCGGGAAACAAAACTAAATAATTCTGGAAGGAAGTCAAAAAGTTCAGGCTTCCAGGGCCACATTTGTTTGTTCTGCAGAGGTATAGAGAATCCATCAGGTTGGAAACGGGCCAGCTGCAAGAGGCAAAACTGATTTTTTTTAAATACTGATGGTCTATTTGGCCTTGACCCATAACAGCTATCACATAATGCATACAGTTTTTGGAATAATATTGCAAGGCACAGCTGTGTGATCCAGGCGCACTGGAGATAATATCTACTGTTTCTCTTGTT
The DNA here is from genome assembly GCA_004026965.1 of Petromus typicus. Taxonomy (NCBI): domain Eukaryota; kingdom Metazoa; phylum Chordata; class Mammalia; order Rodentia; family Petromuridae; genus Petromus; species Petromus typicus. The sequence continues at coordinate 91,423 of PVIR01001103.1, read as the reverse complement.
AATCTTCTCAGAGAAAGTTATGAAGTGGCACAAGAAAAAAAGCCACAAATACTTTTGTGTCGCATGTGCATGTTCAGGTATAAGTGACTTAGTAGATAATTTCCATTGAATTACTTTAGGTTCACATATTGTGTGTCCCCTACTTTCTCAAGACAAATCCAGTCTTAAAAGATACAACTGTTTTATGTGTCATTTATGTGGAAAATCTGACCTACAGGCCATTTGTGCCAGTTAATTAATTTTCCTTTGCTCACCAGGCAACTGTCACGGAGGTGGAGGATGTTCCCATTTTATGCCTGACTTGTGAGGAGAAGGGTTCTTCAAATTAGAATTCAAGAAGCCACTCAGAGCTAGACCCTCAAGGGGGAAAAAGCACAAGGCTGGAAAACTTTCTAGTCCTCTCTCTCCCTCCCTTCCCATGCTGCATGCTTTCTCTCTTACCCAGTTCTGGAACCATACAATGCAGATAGTAAATCTGCTTCTGTCAGTCTATCAAAAAGGGCCCTCTCCACTCACGCATGCGCTCTGTAGGTCCATCGGTCCGTCACTCATCCATCTGTTCAGTGTGTAACTTACTTAGCAATCCAGCCAATAAACTCTTCTCTTTTCTACCACATCGGAAGCATCATTGTGAGTTGCTTCTTCTTATCCATGTATCTGTACATATGTTATCACAGTATTCCTAAGAGTATTTATTTAAACATGTCACATCTGTCTTCCCCGGTCACATGCAAAGTGCCTGACAGCAAAAACTAAGCTCTGTTCCTTCACTTCTTGGGCCCCTGCCTTTGCTGTTGCCTCTGCTCAAAACAGTTTCCCATTCCTGGGATCTTCCACCATCTGTTTTCCTTTAGGACTCTGTTTAAATGCTGCCTCCTTCGAGTCTGAATACCTTGTCATTATACTTCTGCTCAGCACCGTGGGGTCCCCGGCACTTCCAGCATTTCTCCAAAGTGTAGTTGTTTTGTACATTTCTTTGTTTATTTTCCTCATCTCTCTCTTCATTGGCTGCTGGCTCCAAGAAGGCATCCATAATGTCAGTTTTCACTTTTAAATGCCTAGTACCTGATGTACATTGTACAAAATTTTTACTCAGTAACTGTTATCAATGGTCAATCAAATGAAGATAAAGTTAATTTTTGCATCCCCAGAATAGTTGAGGATTCTGCATGTAAAGCATACTTGGTAAATGTTGACTGCTCAGGAGGAAATGGATTCTATCACCCTCAGATTGTGTAACTGAATATATCCAGAGTACTCTCTCTCTCTCTCTTTCTCTCTCTCTCTCCCCTTTCCCTCTCTCTCTCTCCCCTTTCCTCTCCTCTCCTCTCCTTCTCTTTCTGTTCCTCTCCCTGTCTCCCTCTTTACCTCTATCACTTATTGCCTGAGATCATTAGGAAATACTTGGGGATCATTTAGGGTTTTAAATACTTCTTCTACACCATCATAGGATAATGTTGTTTCAGTAAAGTATAAACCACAAAGCTACAACCAATAAGCCACAAAGGTACAACCAATAAGCTGGCCTTGAATTCATTATGTAGCCCAGGCTAGCCTTAAACTCATGGCAATCCTCCTGCCTCTGCTCCCAGAATGCTGGGATTACAAGTGTGAGCCACCATGCCCAGCCACTTCTGATATATTGTTTCAGTTGGGGTGAGAAGAAACTTTTGACAGAGAGACAATTTTGCAAAGTTTAAATGGGAACTCTGACCTGAAAGTTTAATTCTCTGAAACACGTTATGGGACATTTAGCAATCTCCCTTTCCAATGCCCGTTAAACCATCTGTGGTATTTTAGTCATAGATGTGAGTAACAGTCCCAAATTTAGGACACACTGCTTATCTTCTTCAGCAGAATTTGTCAAACAGAATTAAGTAGAGAAACCTGAGGAAACAAATTGCACAGTGGTAGTGTTAGTGCTGTCTTGTACTCAATTCCTTAAGTTCCCATGTTTGGGCTCAGGAGAGAAGCACAAAGAAAGGATCAAATTATTAACACATCAGAAGAAGTAGAAGAAAAGAAGAAGAAGAAGAAGAAGAAGAAGAAGAAGAAGAAGAAGAAGAAGAAGAAGAAGAAGAAGGAGGAGGAGGAGGAGGAGGAGGAAGAGGAGGAGAAGATGAAGAAGAAGATATATCACAACAAACAGAAACTAGGAACAAGGTCAGGGATTTAGCTCAGTGGTTCCAGAGCCTGCCTTGAAAGCACAAGGGCTGGGGCCATGGTAACCATATACAACAATGCTGGCATGGAGATTCACACCCACCAGCAATCAGAACCACTTACCACAAGGCCAGGTGTGGTGGCTCACACCTGTAATCCCAGAATTCAGGAGGCAGAGGCAGGAGGATTTCTGTGAGTTTGAAGCTCACTGGGTTACATAGTGAGCCTGAACTACAAAGTGAGACGTTGTTACAAAAAAAACCCAAGACTAGGAACAATATAAATGCTGTAACTTTTACAGATATGTATACAGATACACCAAAATGCATCTGTTAATAGGAAACACAATTCAGCAATAAAAAGAAACTAACTACTGGCACATGCTACATTATGAATTAATCTAAAAGCATTGCCCTAAGTGAAAGGAACCAAACACGAGAGACCACGTACTGTATGATTACATTTATAGGAAATGTCCAGAAAAGGCAAATTTATAGAGACAGGACATAAATTAGAGCTTGCTAGGTGCTGGAGGTAAGACTGGGGATTAATTACAAGTGAACATGAGGGATGCTTTTGTAGGAGTGAAAATATTCTAAATGTGATTTAAGGTGATGCTTGTACAACTCAGTAAAGTTACTAAAAATCACTGAATTGTACTGTTGAAATAGGGGAACTTTATGATATGTAAAATATACTTTAATAAAGTTGTTTTTCAAATGTAAGGTTGTATTTTTTCTTACACAGTGGCACTGCCGGCTTAAATTAGTGTTCCTTCGGTGATGATAAAACACTATGAATTTTTGCCTACCACTCTCTTTTTTATTTATTTCTGTTTCTAAATTAAACTTGTCTTGGAAAAACAGTGCTGGGCCAGTTCTTTTCAGAATATTAATTCTGAAAAATTAATTACATACTGTAAATGAATCAGCTAGAAATGACTGTTTATAAACCTAACTTTTTGCAGGGATATTTTAAATATTAAAGTTTAGAATTTTTTTCCTTCAAAATGAAATATTCTCTCCTTCCTTTGGTTCATTCCACTTGATTTCAGAGATTCTAATTTCTTCTGGGCTAATGGGAGTGGTTAGGGTTTTGTACATCTTCTCTAAGGGAATTAAATTTGCAATTATCCCTAGCATACCACAGACTCTTGCAAAGCAGTATTTCGGGCAGTCTTCAGATCCCTGTTGCAATTAGCATATTTTCAAGGTGAAGTGCAGATGTCAAATTAATGTGGAAGGCACCAGGATTGCCGAAGGGCCAGGGTCAATTGGTATTGGTCTAATTGGAGGACATGAGCCCTTCCTAGGGACAGGATCCAGGGAAAGACATCGGAAGCAGGAACGATCGTTCATATGTGAGCAGGGGCAATGGGAAGAAGAGGAGAATAGAAACACAAAAGAGCACCTGTTTGTATGGAGAAAGTAAAAACTCCAAGAAGAGATTGAAATTACCAGAAGAATTATTATCATCATTGTTGTTACTTCTGTTTCGTTACTGTTATGCACCAGGTATTTTCTCCCTACTTAACAGACTCTCATGGCAAATTATTATTCTGCAGAGGAGAAAATCCAGGCCCAGGCAGATGAAATTATTCACAATTAGTAATTATTATGTACCTATGATCTGCCAAGCACTTTTCTTTTTGATTTTTATTTTCTAAGACATCTTGGCAGTAAATAATGTTTACATTTATTCTGAGAAGCCAGCACATGAACATAACACATTTAACTTCTTCTTCTTTTTTTTTTTTTTTTAGATTTTTTTTGAGACAGGGTCTCACTTTGTGGTTGAGGCTGGCCCTGAGCTCAGCCTCCAACTCACCTCGCAGCAATCCTCCTGCCTCTGCCTCCCGAGTGCTGGGATTACAGGCATGAGCCACCACGCCCAGCACTGTGGTATATGGTACTGGTTGCTGCTGGGGTGAGTCTCCACGCCCAGTATTTTTATGTGGTTACCGGGGATCGAACCCGGGTCCTTGTGCTTGCAAGACAAGCGCCGGAACCACTGAGCTAAATCCCCAGCCCACATCTAACTTCTAGAATCACCCCTTCCCCTCACTCTTCCTCCTCCTTCTTTCTCTTGGTTCCCTTTCCTTTTATAAAATATTCATCTCCCTATTAGCTCTGATCTATCTTTTATTTTGCTCTTTACTTTTAGTTTGGATTTCTCATATAAGAGAAACTAGATGATATTTAAGCTTGTGTATCTGATTTATGCTTTGGGATTTTTTTCTTTTCTTTTTTCTATTTTTTTTTCTTTTTTCTTTTTTTTTTTTATTTGTTTGTTTGTTTGTTTCATTTTGGTTTTTGAGACAGGGTCTCGATTTGTAGTTCAGGCTGGTCCTGAGCTCAGCCTCAGCTCACAGCAATCCTCCTGCCTCTGCCTCCTGAGTGCTGGAATGACAGGCGTGAGCCACCACACCCAACATTGTGTTATGTGGTACTGATTGCTGAGGAACATGAGTCACCAGGCCTGGCATTGCTGTGTATGGTTACCAGGGATCAAACTCATGACCTTGTGCTTGCCAGGCAGGAGCTGGAACCACTGAGGTAAAGCTCCAGCCCTGTATCTGATTTATTTCACTTAGGATTGTGGTCTCAAGATGTATCCATTTTCCTACAAATGACTCCAGCTTGTCCTTCCTTATGGCAGGCACATTTTAAAATGTTTTGCTTGTTATCAAATTAACCTCTCACAATAAACCCTGAGACAGATGATGTCATTCTGGTCTCCATGTTGTGTAAAAGGGAATTTAAGAAACATGCCAGGGTTCCACAGCTAGCAACCCCGCGGCTCCTCCCTCTAGGAGACAGCGGCCTGCACTACTTCAGACAAGCTTCAGGAAGGGGCAACATGGGGTTGCTCAAGGGCCTGTGAAAGGGCAGTGGACTTCCGGTCTTCTGTGCCCTTCCTTAGGCTGATTTCCACAACCCCAAATCCCAAATCCCAAATCCTTCCTTCTGAGTGGCTTTTTTTTTTTTTTTTTTTTTTTGAGACAGAGTCTCACTTTGTAGTTCAGGCTGGCCCTGAGCTCAGCCTCCAACTCACATCACAGCAATCCTCCTGCCTCTGCCTCCCTCCCGAGTGCTGGGATTACAGGCACAAGCCACCATGCCCGGCACTGTGGTATGTGGTACTCCTTGCTGCTGGGGCATGAGTCTCCACGCCCAGTATGGTATGTGGTTACCGGGGATCAAACCCAGGTCCTTGCACTTACAAGACAGGCGCTGGAACCACTGAGCTAAATTCCCGGCCCTGGCTTTTTTTTTTTTGTTTTTTTTAAGTTAAATTCCAGACAGCTTTTATGGAATAAAGGAGGATAGACTCTTACAGTCTTGAGTCTTTAAACAGAGCATCTCTATTTATTGTTGCTTGAGCTAGGAATTTTTACAAGATTCATTTAAATAAACGAAACTGACAAAACCACAGTTGGAGTCTTGACAGTGATCTATATCAATTGCTGGTGACATGATAATAAGCTGCGTCTTCCATATTGACTTTTGTCATCCATTATGTAGGACAGTTGTTCATCTTGCCAATATTGCAAGAATATGACGAAGATATCTATAACAAAATGTGTTCTCTTCTCAGAATCAGCCTTGAAATAATAGGAATAAAGAGCAGTGATTAATTGAGCTAGTTGCCTTGCACAGGGCTGGGTAAGCCCTTTACATGGATTATCCTCCATAAAGCTCACAATAATTCTAAGCTATGGATATCATATTATCCCTGTTTAACAGACAAGAAAGCAAAGGCCTATAGAGGTTGAGCAGTTCACCCAGACATCACAGCTGGTAAAGTGGTGTTTTCAGAATCACAATCAAGATTTGATTCATTTGTTTCAATAGCTGTTGTTTAAAGATGCATTTTAATGGCACCTCTTTCTAAGTGAAATTGACCGTTCCTGCTTCTGCTGTCTCAGGACATTTTTTGTACCTTTGCAGAACCTGATCGCAGTACTTCTCATTTCCAGAACAATGGAGGTTCTTGTGTGTCTCCCACTAAGCCAAGTAACTACGAGTTGGGGCTCAGTGTGTGTGCTCCCAGACCTCCAGGATCTGGGGGTTGTGAGAGCTCAACAGACAGTAGTCTCCAGATCCTCCATGACGTCCCTCGTGAGAGGAATTTAACCTCTTCACACTCAAATCCTCTTCTTTTGGACCTGTGTTCAAATACTGCATCTAATCCAAATGGAAAATAATATTGTTCATGATAACAATTGTGGTTACTGTTTGTTGAGCAACTAAGGTTCTGGGAGTCCCTTAGGTATATATCCTCACTTAATCTGTATAATAAGCCTCTTCTCACACCCTCCTCCCTGGTACAAATGGGAAAGCTCAGACATGGAGGTCAGAAAGCTAAGAACTTAGTAGAGTCCATGTAGAGATAAAACTTGCTGAGCGAACAGCCTAAAACTCTTAACCTACAGACTACAGTCCTGTGCTCTGCTAGAATTCTCCTCTCAAAATGCTTCTCCCTCCTTTAGATACACTTAATATGCCAGCTCCTCACAGAAAGACCCTCCAGATCCCTCAGCCCGTACAATCTATTCTCAGCCTCCCCATCATCTATTACACACACACACAGCTGTCACACACACGGTCCTGTCATTTTAGTAATGGTCTCTTTCGGCCACTTGATTATAACATCCCATTTCACTATTGAGTTTCCCACATCTAGCAAAATATCTCATATGGGCTCAGCACTTGGTATTAAATTCTGAATTCTCCCTTTGCCATTCGTTCATTCATTTAAAATTAAATAGATTTGCTATAGAAAAAGACAGCTAGACTCTCTTTCCCCTAGCTCCCAGAGCAATGGTTTTTGATTATGTCAAATAGAGCTGTCTTAATTATTTGACTCATCTTTTAACTGTAGGTTATTCAAAAACCTTTGGAGAGAAAGTCTCCAAGGGATTTTTGACATATTGTGACAGAGGAAGGACAAGACCCAAGATTGCCAGGACCTCTGAATAAGGAGGCAGTGCACAATTTTATTCAGTTCTATCTTCAACAGATCATGGAAGTAGTTGAGATTTTTGAACACTGAACAATTACAAATTTATCTACTTGCTCTATTGACTTGTTCATGTCATAGATGCATTGCAGAAACAAGATCTATCGCGGGAAAGGTGATGGGTAAGAGAAGCATAGCTTTTTAAGGTTGACTGTCAGGAAACTTCCATCCACCATCCCTGCAATAGGTGTTCATCTCATCACAGCTATCTCTCACAAAAGCCCCAAGAAGCATCTGTTGCAGTTCCTCTGGGTTCCATAGTCCATCTCTTCTCATTAGAACAATGCTTTTCAACATTTTCATGTGTGCAGGTGCAGTATTGGAAGAAAAATTATACTGACTAAAAGTATGAAGGATGTGCATTTTGTAACATTTAATCATTCAGTAAATATATTTTTAGACATTGTTAAATACTAAACACTGATTTAGAAAGGGGCACAAAAAATAACAAGATTCTGGGCCGGGGAGTTAGCTCAGTGGTTCCGGTGTCTGTCTTGCAAGCGCAAGGGCCCGGGTTCGATTCCCCAGTAACCACACAACAATACTGGGTGTGGAGTCCCCACACCCAGCAGCAACCAGTACCACATACCACAGTGCCGGGCGTGGTGGCTCACGCCTGTAATCCCAGCACTCAGGAGGCAGAGGCAGGAGGATTGTGATGTGAGTTTGAGGCTGAGCTCGGGGCCAGCCTGAACCACAAAAGCAAGACCCTGTCTCAAAAAACCTTAAAAAAATAAATAAATAAATAAAAAATAACAAGATCCTTCCTCTTATGAAGTCTCTATTTCATAAAAAAGAAGAAATGTTTTGGTGATGGGATTGATTATGGGAGCTAAACAGATTCCAAAATTTCAACATTGCTCAAGAGATAGGTTTTTTCCAATAAGAATTAATATTTTCTAGACAAATTAAATTTTCCTAGATATAGCTTCACTGTATAATATAGACCTTTTACATGTTGCTTCTCATGTCTATAATTTCCTTTCCTCACATCATTCTGGGATCAGTGGCCTCCTTATGAGGCTTCTCCCTTTACCTCTTCCTCCTTATAACCCCACAGTTCATTCTTTCTTTTCCTAAAAGTCTCTGCTCAAAATTTTTCCTGAACTCAGTAGAAAATAGCAAGCGCTATCTGCCAACATCTCCTGTCCTCACTTTGTTTTACAAAATGTTGAAGCGTAGCTTTACTTGTTTAACAATTCATGGCGAGTCTCACTGCATCAAAACCAAGTTCAGGAGGATATAGAGTATGCCCAAGAGCTCACGATATCTGGAGCACTTGGTATAGTCCTTGTTTGTAAAAGCACTCAGCAGAATGCTAAATAGGCCAAGGAACATTAAAAATCATGGTGGGCCAGGGATTTAGCTCAGTGGTTCCAGCACCTGTTGTGCAAGCACAAGGACCAGGGTTCAATCCCCGGTTAATGACATACAATATTGGGTGTGGAGACTCACGCCCAGCAGCAACCAGTACCACATACCACAGTGCCGGGCATGGTGTCTCACACCTGTAATCCCACCACTTGGGAGGCAGAGGCAGGAGGATTGCTGTGATGTGAGTTTGAAGCTGAGCTCAGTGCCAACCTGAATTACAAAGTGAGACCCTGTCGAAAGAAAGAAAGAAAGAAAGAAAGAAAGAAAGAAAGAAAGAAAGAAAGAAAGAAAGAAAGAAAGAAAGATAGAAAGAAAAAGAAAAATCATGGTAATATCCTTGCACCTTTTAGGATGGAAAAGAATAGACATTGAGACCATTTCCATAGTCTGTAGATACTATTTGATATCATTGTGATTTGAGGGACTCGTGTTAGCAGTAAAGGTTCTAGAAAACAAAACTGTATCAGAGCTTTACACAAATATGGATGAAATGACACTTTTAACCATGACTCGATTTTTTTTTTTTTTGCCAGTCTTATGCTTGCCAGGCAAGTACATAGCCACTGAGCTACATCCTCAGCCCAACTCTGGATTCGAAGAACATATATAAGCTTAATTTCACCATAAATGAAACCAGAGAATCTGGGGCTTCCTAGAGTCTTTCATAGCTCAGGTTATGCTATCTGTTGGCTATATCCTGCTTCTGGCATCCTCGAAGAAGCTCATGTGGGCTTTTTGACATAAGAATTAATGTTCAGTTTTAAAAGCTTCCCATACAAGCATCCAACTATCACCTTTGGATTATCAAAAGGTGAGAGTTGAAAATTTGCTGCTTTCAGTAATTATGGTTATTCAGTTTTTTCATTATTATTATTATCATGCAGAATAATAATTGTCACCACTTACTAAGTGCCTACACTTTAAGAACTTATTTAAAAGGATAAAATCTAATTATAGGGTACAGATATTTGCATAAATTGATGGATTTCGAGCTTATATTAAGGTAGCAACACAGTGGAAAGCCAAGAAGGTTATGTCCCTCTTGATCTTATTTTTATTTTCTTTTAATCTTGTTAATTGTTTTAAATGGGCTAATGGAGGTGCACAAATTTTCTCCCTCACTCATCCCCCTGGCTGCCCATCTCAGCCACTAGGAGACTATTATTTGGAAATAATGTACTATCGTGACATAACAGGAAAATTTTGGAGGATGACTGAAATGTATCTAAATGCCATTCACTCTCTTTGTGACCTCAGGCAGGCTTCCTACTTGCTCTATCTCAAGCAGTTGGAGTTTGTTAATGGCAAACAAAGCAAATCTGCCCAAGATTTTTATTAAGACAACAAGCTAAAGTTTGTAAGCACTGGGCATAAACTTGTCACTGACCTTTCCTCTTTTTTTCCCCCATTTTCTTTCCTTCATAGTCTCAGGGAAATGGTTCCTCTGGAGAGATACACTGATAACAGTCACAGTTGCTCACTCTTGGGAAGAAGAAATGACTTCAGAGCTCCTCATCACTTCTTGCTTCACTCCTATAGTAAAGATTCCCAGATTCCCCCATTTTTCATATTAAAGCTTCTCTACAAAAATGTGTTTTGGGCCGAGGATATAGCTCAGTGGTTCCAGCGCCTGTCTTGCAAGCGCAAGGACCCAGGTTCAATCCCCGGTAACCACATACAATAGTGGGCATGGAGACTCACCCCAGCAGCAATCAGTACCACATACCACAGTGCCAGGCATGGTGGCTCACACCTGTAATCCCAGCACTCAGGAGGCAGAGGCAGGAGGATTGCTGTGATGTGAGTTGGAGGCTGAGCTCAGGGCCAACCTGAACCACAAGGTGAGACCCTGTCTCAAAAAAAAAAAAATGTGTTTTGTGGTAAACCCAGGACAGAATAACATTCTTTTGGACACACAAGTACTTGTTCATCTCTGTTCTCTTTGAAGCAAAAGAAACAAGCTAGTATACCCAAAGGAGTGAAAAATGGCCCATGTGGATATTTTCTCTGCTCTGTAGGGCTTTAACTTTTATATTATACATTTATATTCTTATACTATAAAATGTTATTACAGGGCCAAGGATTTAGCTCTATGGTCCCAGCATCTGCCTGGCAAGCGAAAGGTCCAGAGTTCAATTCCCGGTAACCACATACCACAGTGCCGGGCATGGTGGCTCATGCCTGTAATCCCAGCACTCAGGAGACAGGGGCAGGAGGATTGCTGTGAGTTCAAGGTTAGCCTGTCCTACATAGTGAGTTCAGGGCCAGCCTGAACTACAAAGCAAGACCCTGTCTCAAAAAAAAAAAAGTTTTTATATACCAAACTCTAGTTTGTTCTGAAACATCAAAATATTTAGCAAGCCCAGAAACAGAATTTTGCATAATATAATCAAAATGATTTTCAGCAAGGGTGCCAAGACCTGTCAATGCAGAAAGGAGATACTTTTCAGCAAATGACACCAAAGAACGGTGTAAGACCCTTATCATGCACCATATACAAAAGAGAATTCAAAGTGAGTCAAAGACTTAAACCTAGGAGCTAACCCTGCACATTCTTAGACAGTACTAAAGAAAGCGTCTTGATCTTGGAGTTGGTGATGAATTCTTGGATGTAACAAAACCTTTCAAAGCTGGGTTTTAAAGAGATATTTGTGCACCTATGTTCATTGCAGCATTATTCACAATGGTGAAAAAGTAAAAGCAGTTCATGTCAATCAAAAACAAATGAACTTAGGGCCGGGGAGTTAGCTCAGTGGTTCCGGCGCCTGTCTTGCAAGCGCAGGGACCCGGGTTCGATCCCCGGTAACCACATAACAATGCTGGGTGTGGAGACTCACACCCAGCAGCAACCAGTACCACATACCACATACCACAGTGCCAGGCGTGGTGGCTCACGCCTGTAATCCCAGCACTCGGGAGGCAGAGGCAGGAGGATTGTGATGTGAGTTGGAGGCTGAGCTCAGGGCCAGCCTGAACCACAAAGCGAGACCCTGTCTCAAAAAACCTAAAAAAAAAAAAAAAAAACAAATGAACTTAAAAGAATGTGATAGTAAAAAAAAAAAAAAAGGAAACAAAGCTTATGTATATGGGGATGGGAGGTTGCAGGGTGGGGGGCATAAGAATCAAGTCATGTCTTATTCTGGTACAAACTCTCAATGTTGAATGCAATGATGATGTGTATTCATAATTTACCAATAAAGATTTCAATTTAAAAAATGAATGAACTTTTAAAGTAGTGTATTCACAAAGTGGAATAGTATTCAGCTTTAAAAAGGATGGAAATTCTAACACATGCTACAGTCTGAGCAAATCTTGAGGACAGTATGCTAAGCAAAATAAGCCAGTCAAAAAAGACACGTAATATATTAATCCATTTATATGAATTATAAGGAGCAGCCAAATTTGTACAGACCCAGAAAGTAGAAGTATGATTTTTTTTATCTTTATTGGTACATTAAATATACACATCATGATTGCACTCCATAATGGGGATTTGTACCAGTATACGACACGACTTAATTCTCATTTTTTCCCATAGCCCTACCCACCAGAAGTATGATTTTTGAATATCAAGGAATAGAGGGAATAAAACATTTTAGTTTACCAGATATCAAATTTCATTTTACAAGATGAAAAGTCTTCTGGAAATTGGCTTCACAACAGTGTGAATGAACTTAACACTACAGAACTATACACGTAAAGTGGTTAAGACAATAAGTTTATGTTAGGAGTATTTTACCAATTTTTTTAATTTCTATGTTACAAAAAGATCTGGCAATAATTAATCCTTGTGGGTATTCATCCCATAGTTTAGCAAAGTTATATCTACTCTAATTCCCAGCCTGCTTCACTCTTTTTCATAAAGAAAAGGACTGACTATTCTTAGCATTTATTTTGTGCCCCGAGCTCAGAACAAAATCTTCATATTAAGTTTTTGGACTGACCCTCTTGTTTTTCTATATCTGGTGCTGTACTAATACCTGTCTGGGCTCAAGTCACCATTCCAATGGGCTTCCTCTGACCATTCTATTTAAAATTTCAAACATCTACACCTGCCCTGTGGCTCTGGTTTATTTTCTTACTATTTTCCCCTGTAAGAGTCATCAAACTTTGATCTATTATTTATCTTAGTTATTTTGTTTTTCTTATTCCCACTCCTAGCACTATCCACTCATTATATAAGAACCACGAGGAGAGATACTTAGGTCTATTTTATTCATTGATAAATATCCAGGGGCTGGAACAGAATCTGGGGCATGGTGTACGCTCCATACATTTTTTATTGAACAACTGTATTCATCCATCAGTCAATAGTTGATAGACAACAGCATTCTATGTGGCATGTATATGTGTGAGAGTGTGTATGTGTGTGTGTGTGTGTGTGTGTGTGTGTGTGTGTGTGTGTGTGTGTGTGTGAGAGAGAGAGAGAGAGAGATACATATATGCCAGACTTGGGGATCAAGAGAGAAAAGACAGGGAGGTGAGGTGATTTACCCGACACATCTGCATCAGGTCATTACTGTCTCTCTCCCCTGTGAGAAACCCACTCCCTGGCAGGCATATTTAACAAGACTGGGTTCAAGTAGTAATTATCTGAAATTATAGGTCACTATTATCCATTATGGATTTTTGGAGAAGTCCATCCATCGGTCCTTGGAAGCAGTAGCAGACGACTAGCTTTGCATGGGCCTATCATTTCATTTGTATCCCTAAAGATGAGCATTTGGAAGACAGTTCACAGCCACAGCTGGAAGATATTGGGCAGCATTTGTCCTGTCCTTTGATGTTTGTAAAACCTCTGGAGAGTTGCATCTCTAGGGGATTCGTATTCAGAGTGTACTTTAAAACCTCTGCAGCACTATGCCCTTCGTGTGTGCTTTGTGTACATCTCCTAAATAAACATTTTCCTTCATAAGAAGGATATTCAATTTCCAAAGTAATTTATGTGCATAAACTATGTTTGAAGGCAACAAAAGCAGATATAAAACTTCCTTTCACTAAATGAATTTTGCAACAGAATTATTTAGTGGAGGGGAAATTGGGCAAGCCATTTCCTGTGGCACTGCCCACACCCTGGGAATACATAAATAGATAATGGGTACTTGAAATCCTTGAGTGAACAAAAAGTGCTGTGAAACCATCCACATTTAACAAGGCCTGACTTTTCCCGTTTCTCTCCATTACGGGGGCATCACCGTGCTAACCTGTTCTCTTTAGCACAGGACTCACGTTACACCTAATAATCCAAAGAACCTCTTAGGAAAACTATTCCATGGTAGTGTGCAGGTGCGTGTGCATGTGCGTCTGTGTGTGTGTGTGCATGCACACGTGTGCATCTCCTAAATAAGCATTCTCTTTCATAACAGAGATATTCAATACCCAATGTACAATCAATGTGTGTGTTATTGTGTGTGTGTGTGTGTGTGTGTGTGTGTGTGTGTGTAAAAGTGCTGGAACCTTCAGCTCCATAAGTAAACAGTAACTGTGTGTAGTCAGAGTTTTTCTTAACAAAAAACTAAGAAAGACACACCTGATACCTTTAATGAAAACCTGTTTTTTTCTTTGTGTCCAAAAAACTGAATCATAACAGGAACAAATTGAAAATAAAGCTCTCTCGGGCCCCACCTCTCTCTGTCTCTCTCTTCTCTTCTCTTCTCTTCTCTCTCTCTCTCTCTCTCTCTCTCTCTCTCTCATTTGTATCTAGAAATGTGAAATAATAACACCATAAGTTTACTGCAAAACTAAGTGACAGTATGTACAAGCACAGCACAGGAGTCATATCAAACAATAGACTGAACTTTTTTTTTTTTTTTTTTTCTGAGACAGGGTCTCGCTTTTGTAGTTCAGTCTGGCCCTGAGCTCAGCCTCAAGCTCACATCACAGCAATCCTCCTGCCTCTGCCTCCCGAGTGCTGGGATTACAGGCATGAGCCACCACACCCTGCTCTGTGGTATGTGGTACTGGTTGCTGCTGGGCGTGAGTCTCCACACCCAGTGTTGTATGTGGTTACTGGGGACCGAACCCTGGTCCTTGCGCTTGCAAGACAGGCACCGAAACCACTGAGCTAACTCCCCAGCCCCTCATTTTAAATGTTTTAATTCATTACAGTACTAGACATATTTCCATTAATCCTCCCCCAAAAAGCTCCTCTGGCTTTGAATGCACATATTCCGTTCTTCTTTCCACTTTCTGAACCAGTTCTGTGAGACCCCTTTTCTGAATGTCTGTAGACATTCAGCTGTCGTGGCTGCTTTGGTGGTTTGAATTAAATCAAAACATTCACTTTAATAACACTTTTAGTTACACATGCACGTATGTTTTGATCACCCCTTGTGTACAGGTACTTTATTAAGCTTTTGTATATGGTGTTAGCATTTATTCATTCAGCAAAGTATTTCTGAGTGATTATGTGTTGAACATTATTTTAAGTGCTGAGGACATGGATATGGAGGAAAATCTGTGCCCTATGCAGCTCACCCTCCAATTAGCTGAGAGTAATGATAAAATATATAAAACAATAAAATGTTAAAGGGTAGAAGATAATATGAAGTAATGCAGAGAGAAAGGGAATAAGAGGGTTCAGGAGGAGCAGTGAGTGTCTACTTTAAACTGGTAGATGGGAATTTTCTTCAGAAAATTATGTGAAGAAAAAGAACAAAATAAGGAAGTAACACAAAAGAAGAATAATCCAAGCAAATGTTAGAAAAATATCCAAATCCCTCAAGAATTTCCTATTGTTTTTCAGGATCAACACAGTGATATAGCAGAGTAGGAGGAAATCAGATCACAAAGGAAGGAGGCTAAGGACATGGTACATAGAGGATGACAGGCCATTGTCTTGGCTCCGGCATTGCTCAAAGATGGAAGCCTTTAGTGCGTGGACAAAAGGCTGATGTCTTGACTTGTATCTGAGATGCTGCATTAAAGAGCAGTGTGTAGGAAAGTAAGTGGGCAGTGCTCCCTAGGTGGTGGCTTGGGCCAGGTGGTGAGAATAGTAGTAGCAGAGCTTGGCCCTACCATGGGATCATGGATGTATTCTGAGTTCACTATCTACAGCATTTACTAGGACTTGTGAGATGTACAAGCAAGAAGTCCAGGACTCAGAACAGCCCCTGGTGATGCTGAGAGAGAAACACCCTTTGTAAAACAAAGGTGCAATCCTTTGAAAGTGAGATCTGGTTTTGTTGCTTTTGTAACTCTACAAACTATGAATTAACATTTGAGATGGTGGGGAGCAAGCTTTGCTTTATGCCACTTGGCTAACACAGGTGGTTTTGCTTCGTAGAAAGAGATATAGTTAAAGATTATAGATAGAGCTATAGTCTATAGCCATACCACCCTGAACACACCCGATCTCGTCTGATCTTGGAAGCTAAGCAGGATCGGTCCTGGTTAGTACTTGGATGGGAGAAACAACTCTATATGTGACATAAATAAAAATGCTATAAACATTAACACTCGTGCATGCACAAAAACATACCTACAGTAGGAGTCCGATAGAGCGATTAAAATTTAGGATTTGAAGTTCAAAGACATGTGTTCTAGGCTTGTCCCTGTCATTTAAATAGCTGCATTACATTGGGATAAACTTACTGATCCTCTTAAATCTCAGTGTCCTCACCTGTCAAGTTGGAATCATAACAATACATATTTAATAAGACCATTGTAATTGTATATTGAACACTTAATTGCAGTTAGCACTTATCTAACAGTCATGATCATTACAATAACTCTAGTAGTTCTGTGTATCATAGATGGAAACCAAGAGCCCCATCAGCAAAATCTCAGCCACCTGTTTTAATTGACCAAAAGCATCATTCGCAGTCACTGGAGAATTTCTACCCTAAGTTCCCGCACAAATTCTGTCTCTAAGATTTAATTTAAAAAAAGATACTGACAGGAATTCAGCCAAATAGCCCACTACAAGCCCCAGAAATACATCAGCATTTGAATCTGCCTCAGCTTACGTCCTGAAGTAGGCCATTCGCAGATGACACCCTTCACTTTTGTATAAAGAAAAGAAACAAAACTCCCATTGCTTTGGCCTAAATAAGTTTCTTTTCTTCTATTTGACATTTTTTCTTCTCTTTCTTTACATTTAGGTCTTTATAGAAGCTATTTAGAAAAAACTTTTCCTCCGCAATGCAATAAAGAAAATGAAAACATCTGTACCAGATGGCCCTAAACATAATCTTTTGGAAATTATTCTGGACCATCCGAGACAAGCCAATTTTTGCTTTGATATTACAGAATTCTTTTCCTAGGAACTTTGATCATGTTATTTGCCCTAAATAACACAGCTGCAAATGTCTCAAGTTAATGTTTCTATTGTGTGAGATCCTTCAAAATATGTCACTTCTCAGTTCTCTGGTTACTGGAACTAGTGCCTCTTCCCCCCAGTCCTGCACTGCATTCTACTTTTAGCTAAACAAGAATTTCTCAGAAGGAACATAATATTTTTACAATGTAAAGAGTTTGAGTAAAAGCAAAAATGCTACTGACTGCATTTCTGTCCCAGTTGAAAACACACAGACTATGTGACAGATACTTCCCCTCATAGAACATGTTCTCCTTAGTTTGAAGGTTCTCAACATAAAGAAATGATAAATACTTAGGGAAAAAGAAATATTAGTTACTCTGGTTTGAACATTATACATTGTTTACATGTCCTGAAGTCACACTGTACCCCACAAATGTATAATGATTGTGCGTCAATTTTTTTTTATATACCAGGATTCAAAGTCAAGGCCTTGCCAGGCATGTAAAACCTGGCTCATGCCTGTAATCACAGCACTCGGGAGACAGAGGCAGGAGGATTGCTGCAAGTTCAAGGCTAGCCTGAACTACATAGTGAGTTCAGAGCCAGCCTGAACTACAAAGTGAGACCTTGTCTCAAAAAGACTAAAAAAGAAAAATTAGAGCTTTGTGTTGGCCAGGTAGGCACTACACCACTGAACTACATCTTCAGCCCATTACGTGTCACATTTTTTAATTGAGTGTTCTTTTTTATTATTCTTAATTCCTAGAAGTCTTCAAGAAGTTGGCTTGATGAAAAAAAAAAACTATTGTTTTTTTATTGTATAATAAAAGTAGAATTTCAGCCATGTTAACCAGATCTAGTACAAAAATATATTATTTCTAGTTAATGTATGCTAAAACCCACTCGAATTGAATTTTTGACTATCAGGAAAAGTATAATTCCTATGTACTAAACAAATGTGCATAAAAAACTCATGCATTGGGTTGTGTATTAAAATTTTAAATACCTGGCTCCCACCCATAGACATTCTAATCCTCTAAGGCAGAACCTGATATCTTAAAATTTGAGAACATTTCTCTAGGGATTAAAAGATTTGGCGAAAAGCTCACTTTTAATAAGCAGCATGACGTACATCCAACCTGACCTACTGTTTCTAAATTTCATCCGTAAATATATTTTCTAAATAAATTTCCCTTTTATCTAAAATAAGATGGAAAGAACTGGGTTAAACTTTTGGAAAGAGAGCTAATTATTGCTCCACAAAGTGAAAGTGGTATCAGTTTCACTGCAGCAATATATTTATGCACTCAGAAAAAGTGCAAATGCTCAGTCCTTGGCAGGTGGTTTTAGGAGGAACAGAAACTTCCACAATCCTTGATTTTTCACTTTTAAGATAGAATATAGATGAAATCTCTAGGATGCTATCCCATTAATGTAATTACCCAGATACAGGCACAGAAGCCTGTGCCAGCTTGATTGGAAATGACAGTGAGAGAGCTGGCCAACGCAAATACAGATTTCTGAACTGACAAGATCAAAACTAAATGACATACTCTTAGCTTAGAGTAACTCTTGCTGAAGAATACAACCCTGTTGAAAGAGAATCCTATGAAGTGAATGTGCTCATGGAAAATAATATCTGGTTACCAGTCTATATTTTAAATTTTCCAAGCTTTCAATACTACTACAATACCAGCAAGATTCTAAAAACCAAAAGCATCCAAGAAATCCTGGAAACAGACACATAGCCAAGCCAGCGACTGAATCTGTAGGGAATTCCAACCACACAAGCCAAAGGAGCTGAAATTAGACAACTCACAAATGCTCCCTCAATAAATATACTATCCAGAAGATAAATGAGAGGAGCTTTGGATCTCCATTTATTATTTATCTCTGACACAGTAATTCAGAAACCATACTGAGTCATATTATAAATAAGGCAGGTTCTTCAGTTGAGAGACTCAGTTTGTCTGCCTTAGTCTCTTCTGCGAATCTCCCATTAAATATATATTGGGAAATTTCAAAGTTAAGAAAAGTAACAAGATTAAAAGGAGGGAGAGGACATCTAAGATGATGTGGAAGATACAATGAAACTGTTGATATAAGGACTAGATCAGAATTAATACTACAGGTAATAAGTATAGAAGAACGGAGTCTCTGGGGATTTTTCGTGCATCCAAACGTAGGTTAGAGTATGAAACAAAGTGAGTAGAAGTTTGCCCACATCTAACAAATCAATGGGGTATACATATTGCTTCCTCCAGCCTCTCATCCCTGTGACGGAGAACCTGAGACACCCAGCTTTAAGAAAGAAAAATCTCTTTTTGGCTCACAGGTTTCAGTCCACGGTCATCTGGTTCCGCTACTTTTAGGCCTGTGCGGAAGCAGAAGCATCACGAAGGGCAGCAATGGCGGAGGAAAGCTGCTTACGTCATGGAAGCCAGCGAGCAAAGACAGAAAGAGAGAGTGTAAGAGGAAGGGCGCAAGGGCTCAACACCGTCCCCCGGGTCTTGCTCTCATGCACAATTCCCTTAACTAGGCCCGACCTAGGGGCCTATTACTGATTCTAATTTCATCAATAGATTACTCCCCTGATAAAGTTGGAGCCTCTATGATTCAATCACTTCCCAAAACCCCGTCAGCCACGAAGTCTTCAACCCAGTGAGCCTTGGGGGGGGATATATCCTCTCTAAACCATAATAAATGGCCATGGGGCAGTGGAAATCAACCGCAAGAAGTACACATCAGCTTTCCCTCCTGCCCTCGACCCGTGATGAGGACAAGGCAGGCAGATTTTTTTCAGTTGGTGTGAGGGGCTGACCTTCTGACTACATTCTTCTCCAATGGAGAATGGGCTAAGCCGTGTGTAAGAGCAGTATTTTCAAACCAACTTTATGGGAATATATTTTGCATACGATAAAATATCCCATAGTTCAGTGTGTTTTTGCAAAGATATATTCCCATGAATCTACTATTCCAATCAAGTTATAGGTGAAACATTGCCATTGTCCCACTAGTTTCCCACCTACCACAATGCAGTCAGTATTCTTCCTTATCCCAGATTCTCCCTTATCCCTTGATTCAAATTTCTGCTGCTGCAGATTAGTTTTGTCTGTGTTGAATCTTAAAATAAGTACTTTTTTATATCCAGCTTTTTCCAATTGACATAATTATTTTAATACTTAACATGTAGCTAAGAGAATGAATAGTTCATTTCTTTTTCTTATATCTGAGTATGCCACTGAATACTGTTATTATTTATCTATTCGCCTATTGAGGGATAGTTGGGTTGTCCAGACTTTGTGTATAAGGTATAAAAGGGTTTTTTTTAATTGAAATCTTTATTGATACATTACATATAGACACCATGATTGCACTCCACAATGGGAATTTGTACCAATATAAGACACAACTTAATTCTCATTTTTTCCCATAACCCTACCCACCCTACCAGCCCCCTATATACATAAAATTTGTTTCCTTTCTTTTTTGTTATAATCTCATTATTTTTCTCCCTTCACCCCATTTCACTTGGAGTATTTTCTATTTCACAATATATAACATACAATTCTAGAACTCATTTACATCTTTATTTTCTCATACCAGAGAAAAGATGCAATATTTACCTATTTGTGACCTATTTATTTCACTTATGAGGATATCCTCAAGGTATATCCATTTAAGTAGAAATGCTTCAAACTTATCATTTTTTATGGCAGAGTAATACTCCATTCTGTAGAAGAACCACAGCTTTTTTTATGCAGTCTCCAATTGATGGACATTTGAGTTGTTTCCAAGATTTAGCAATCACAAACTGAGTTGCTACAAACATGGGTGCACATATGTCACTGTGATATGAATCTTTTAATTCTTTTGTGTATATACCTAGCAGAGTGATGGCTGGGTCAAATGGGGCATTTTTTAAAACTCTTACACCTAGCAGAGCGATAGTTGGAGGTCCCATTTGACCCGGCCATCGCTCTGCTAGGTATAAGAGTTTTAAAAAACACTTCGTGTAATCTCTTGTAAGCAGATGTTTCCATTTTCTTGGGTAAATAAAGTAAAACTTCTGAGTCATACAATAGGTATTATTTAACTAGATAAGAAACTGCCAGATTAATTTCCAGAGTGGCTGTAGAATTCCATGCTCACAACTGTAATTATGAAAGATTCAGCTACTCCACAGTCCTGTCACTATTAGCCATGTCATTCTTTTCCATTGTGTCCTTATAAGAGCAGCAGTTTGCTGATCTTAAAAATCTAAAGAATATATTTGCCTGTCTGTTTAACTTTATTTGGTTTTTATCCCCTCTGCAACCCTTCTTTTTTTTCAGATTTAATTTTAATTTTTTCCCAAATCCACATTTGATACATATCCCACATACTTCTTTAGATTCTTTTTTTTTTTTTTTTTTTTGAGACAGGGTCTTGCTTTGTAGTTCAGGCTGGCCCTGAGCTCAGCCTCAAACTCACATCACAGCAATCCTCCTGCCTCTGCTTCCCAAGTGCTGGGATTACAGGCGTGAGCCACCACGCCCGGCACTGTGGTATGTGGTACTGATTGCTGGTGGGCGTGAGTCTCCATGCCCAGTATTGTATATGGTTAACCAAGGATCAAACCTGGGTCCTTGAGCTTGCAAAACAGGTCCTAGAACCACTGAGCTAAATCCCTGGCCCTTCTTTAGGATTCTTTTTTGCCACACCTGCCTCCGAGGCCTTTGGCTACTTTGTTCCACTTCCATTGAAGAGAACCTTAACAACAGCCATGGCCACCCAGTCCCATGCCTCGGGTTCTGGCTTCTCCTAGCCTTTCTGGAGCACACATCCCAGGAAATGGAGCATGGTTGCCTAGGGATGATTCTATCTGTGGAATATATTTCAGATCCAGGGTCCTGCTGTGTTGCCCAAGCTCAACTGGGACTCCAGGCATATGCAACTGCAGCCAAGTGAAGGCCCATCAAGAAGAACAGAGAAGCTCTCCCTCTCTGGGATAAACATGGACTGGTAGGAACTTGGAGACAGGATGGAGCTGTCAAGTAAGTGTCCTCCCAGCTTCCTACTGCTTTAGACAGAAGCCCACCTGCCATGTAAGCGTGTCCCTCCACATGGCTGAGGGGCTGAACCTGTACAATAGCTGTGCATCTTCACAGCCCACCTGAAATAATGTCCCCCAGTAGTGAGATCTGAGCTTCCAGTAAACCATAATAATTTAAATATTATTCCCTTTTGAGAGTATTGTGATTCTCCATGAGATCCTTCTCCTGAGCTATCTCTATCCTCGTCCTTCATAATGTCCTTTTCGTTCAAACTGTCATTGATTTTATGAATCATCCATTGTCTCTAATAAATGCCATTCTGGTCAATGAGTTTCTGTTGCTTATAGGCAAGGATCTTTAATCAATTTTTTGGGCAATGTAATTTGGTGAGATATTATATCTCTATAATAACTTATCCTGTAAGAGGAAACAGGAGATCACAGAAATTAATGGAGTTCATAACCTGTTGCAGTGGAAATGCATAGAATAACAGTTGACAAATAGTGAGTGCCCAGTTTGCACAACTATAATCGGGGAAATGTGCTTAGAATTGCATTTTCCATCAGATTTGAACTCAAATCCCTATGAGCATCTTATTACACCATACTTTATCTCAGTTCAGGCCAGATGCTCTCTTACATGTGCTGTAAGAGATCTGTAAGCTGATGTAATCCTTCATTCAAATAATTATATCAGCCTAGATGCACTGCCTTCAGAAATAGAATTTTTGATTTTATCTAATTTAAAGAAGAGTATATCTAAAAATATCTTGAAGGAAAAGAAGAAAGCTAGAGGATTTATACTAGTGTCTATGAAAGCCACATGTAAAGCTATAGTAATTAAGAGAGTACTATTAGCATGAAGGCAGACTAACCAATAGAGCAGACTAGAGAAACTTGTAGACCTACAGGATCACGTGGGGGGCTCTGCATTGAGTAGATAGTCATGTATTTTTTAAAATGCCATCTGCTTCCCAATAAATATAAAGATAACAGACATAACTATAAAAATTTAAAATAAAAAATGAGAATTAAGTTGTGTCTTATACTGGTACAAATCCCCATTATGGAGTGCAATCATGATGTGTATATTTGATGTACCAATAAAGATTTTTAAAAATTTAAAATAAAAATTTAGAGGAAATTATAGGACATCGTAATGATTTTAGTATAATATTTTAGCAAGGTACTAAAAGTACTAACCATTAATTTTAAAAATAATAAACTACAATAAAATTAAGAATACCTGTCCACCAAAAGACACCATTAGCAGATTGAAAATGTAACCACAGACGAAAGAATATATCTATAGCACATATATCCAACAACAGACTCTTACAAATAATAAGAAAACAATAAAAAGAAAAAATTCTTAAACATATCATTCAATGTGTGCAACATCTTTTTGGATTTGCAAATCTAAATATCCGATAAACATATGATCAGCTTCACTAACCATCAGAAGAAATCAAATTAAAACCTCAAAGCAACCTATTACATATACATAGCACTGGAATGGGTACAATAAAAATTATAGAAAATATCAAGTGTCAACTAGGACTCAGAGCAGTTAAAATTCTTTATTTTTGGTGGAAGTATAAATTGACACCACCATTTGGAAAAATACTTGACAACATCTTTTTTTTTTTTTTTTTTTTTTTTTTTTTAGGTTTTTGGAGACAGGGTCTCGCTTTGTGGTTCAGGCTGGCCCTGAGCTCAGCCTCAAACTCACATCACAATCCTCCTGCCTCTGCCTCCCGAGTGCTGGGATTACAGGCGTGAGCCACCACGCCCGGCACTGTGGTATGTGGTACTGGTTGCTGCTGGGTGTGGGT